>NW_023590898.1:31526-47749 GCF_014843425.1 Jatropha curcas
TGTGGCCAATCTGTGAAGAGAAAGACAAATTTTATTTCCTGCACTTACCGTCTTATTAGTATGCATGCTAGGAGAGAATTAAGACATTATCCTTAGTAAGGAACTAAAGAATAATCTTTAAAGCCACTTTACCCTTTTTTAGGATTCATACTATAGGCTGGATGTAGCGAGGCCTCCTATTGCCTGCTGATCCCAATTGACATACTTGACCCCCACAAACTCGGTCGGAGCCATCATCAGTCCCTCTCATCTGGACTTTTAAGAACATCTGGAAGCTGGGTACGGCAGAAACTACAAGAAGCCTACTGGGTGCACTGGCTGAGACATGGTGGGACACCACCGAACACTTTTTCATGTCCCTTGGGGTGAGATGACGATGACCCCGACTGATTGATGACCCCGACTGATTTTTCGGTGATCTCCGGGATTCCTTTTGGCACTCGGCCGATCGAGCTGTATGACGACTGGAGGACTGAGGTCACCCCTGATCGAATGATGGAGCTGATAGGAATTGACCTGCCACGAATTGTCAGACCTAGCTCTTCTGCCCCTGTTCTGAGTATTTCGAGACACTGGCTATCCCTCCAGGCCCCCGACGTGTATGCTAGACACAGGCAGGGAGAGCTAACAGCTACTCAAGTAGCTAGATTCACTTTGTTGCTGCTATTTGCTTCGTCCTTTTGGTCTAACAGGAAAGAGAAGTTTAATCCTTCTATTCTAAAGAGTTTGGAAGACTTGGCCCATCTTACTATCTCACTGAGTACGACGTGCTGGCACCTATTCTGAAACCGCCATGTTATTCGCATGTATGATGATATGTGCGATCTAAGTCGAGGCCACTGTAAGCTCAGCGGGACCTACTATTTCTGGGAGGTAATGTAAAGAACATATCCTCATTCTGTGTTGCTTCTTTTCTTTTTTTTTCTTCTTTTTTCTTTCACTGATCCTCTCTTTTGTTTTGCAGACTTGGGCTTTTGAGTATTTTCCCTACATCTGCCCAGAACTGGCTCATACTGATCTTGGATTAGGGTGGTACCTTTGGCTTGGAGGTGGTACCGAGCAAATCACCGGTCTGTTCTACGCAAGAAATCTTTAGGGGACCTGCGGGCTTCTTTGATACTTGTACCATGGAGCAGGTGAGTGCCTTTTAATTTTCCTTGAATATGCCGAAATAAAAAAGATTTATTAACACATTTGCTTCTCTTTACATAGGTTGAGGTGGGGGCGATGAATGCCCGACTCCAAAGTTTGATTGAGGCTGATCCGGCGATCATAGCCTTGTCCCGATGCGCGGTGTCTTTGTCACATCTTATCTTTGAGACGCATATTATCGTGGTGAGAGAGTGGACGTTTCCAGATTAGGGGCTGTCGCTCCGTTCCTCATTCCTCCCCTCAAGAGGACAGCGAGCGGGCAAACAGATGATTCTTACCGATGCCCATACTGAGGGTATTCCGCATATGGAATTTATCCGAGTGGAGATTATGATTGAATTTTGCCAAGATGTTTCGGATGCAGCCCATTGACTCGGCTTGACAATCTTCCAAGGTCGACTCCTTCCAGCCCGCGTTGGACCCGTTCTTCTCGGGCTTCAGGCCCCTCGGCAAGGACTCCAAAGAGGAGGCTAACGACCCCCTCTTCTTCCACTCCGGTGGAGGGTCCGTCTCGGGCTGGCCCTAGCCATTCAGCTGGTGCTTTCAGGGTTCCCCGGGCTATTTTAGAGGCTACCGAGCCAATTCATCCGGGCTTGGCCAATTTGCACCTTCCATACAGCATTCCCTGATGGTACTTCGTCTCTCCGGGAGGTCTCTCTGGGGAATGTGAATCCCCTGGCTCTTCCCCCCGAGGACATTACTGAGGTAAAAACAGATAAATCTCTCACAAAAAGGATTCATAAGAGATTTGATATTGACTTGAAAAACATGTTTTTTGTATGATTTTCCAGGTTCCCGTTGGATTAGTCAGTCGTCAGATGATGGAGCTAGTTCTCGGTGTGCAGGAGGAACTAACTTCAGCCTGGACCTTGCGGGCCTGCGATGACCAGAGGAGGAGGAGACCTCGTCGCTGATATTTATATTTTGGTTGTTTTCTTTGCTGTAATTTGTACTGAACTTTGACTGTACCTGCACTTGATTAGTACTTAACAACTTATGTGTATGCATGTTTATTCACTTTAGTCAAGAAAAAAAAAAGAAATTAATTCTATTGTTGGGTACCGCCCCCCACTTTTTCTCTTTTTTTTTTTTTTTTTTTTTTTTTCCCTGACTAGGCGGGCGTGCCCGCCTGTGCTGGCTGGACTGGCGTGCCCGCCCTCGAGGTGGGTATCCCCGCCTCAGAGGGCGGGTGCAGCCGCCCTCGGGCGTGTCTTTCTATATAAAAACTGTTTCAGTGTTTTTTTTCATTTATTCTTTTTTTTTCGAGCCAACAACAGTCCGGTCAGTTTTTTTCTCATTCTCTTCCTTATATACTTTTTTTTATTCATTCTTTATTATTATTTTTTTTAATAACAATAAATAATAAATAAATAAAAGGATATGAATCCCTTCTACAACCATAGCATGCACAGCTGGACTAGGAGTCTCTCCAAAGTTGAAAAGATCAATTTGGGGAGGTACGGTCTCTCTCCTATCGTTACTCTCAGGGCGGTAGTAATCGACTGGAATTTTTTATGGGCCTGCATCAGACTTTGGGATCCTGAGTCCTATGTGTTCCGGTTCGGAGCCATGATGGAGGAGATGTGTCCTCTTTTTGAGGAATTTTGTGCTATCATAGGGTGCGATCCCAATGCCCCATGACCTCCAAGCCCCTTTGCTGAAGCATGAGCCGTGAAAATTGGGTATGTTAGGTCTTTTGAAAACTTCGTTTCAGTTTAGCGACCACAAACTAGGCGGCTATGCTTGTTGAAGGACCGGAAGGCAATTCGGTGCCCCTGATGACGAATTTCAGAGACTTGCCTAGATGCACCCACATCAGATTGAGGTTGAGGAATGCGGCCTGCGTTTTTTGTTTAATTGGTTTTGTTTATTGGCTGGCTTCTTATTTAACCAGGACCCAGGCTTTGGGGATTTGCGCCTTTGCCCCATGGTTCTACAAATGGAGGATATGGGCTGTATCGGCGACATTGTGCTGGCCGAGACTATTAGGAGTCTTGACAGGGCTGCTTTAGGGTTTGATGACTGGACGGTTTCTCCCACTGTTCTCCAGGTATGTCTCCTTATTACCTCTCCTCATTTTTCTTTCTTTTTAAATCATTCCCTTGTAATAGAAAGGATCCATTACTCAGGTTTGGTTGAAGGACCACCTTCAAGTGGTTACTGCTCCTACTTCCTCTATAACCCTTTCTCAAGTTACGCATGACGGAGGATCTTAATCTCAGACATCCCACTGCCTGACGCGATGGACTTCATGGTTGATAGAATTGCGTACGAATGAGATACTGTGGTCATATCCTGTGACAAACATTCAACCGTTTATCCAGGTTAGCTCGTCAGTACTCGGGTTACCTCTGCGGCTCACACATGACTTCGTACTGTGCTGTCGCGCGTCTGAAGACAGATGGGATAGATCAAACTGTTCGATGATGGATAAACGTTCCTGCTGATTCAGCCGATTACCCCGGTGTTACCCCGCAGCGCGCTCCTGTAGGGCTGGGCCGGAGTAGAGATCACCATCATGGTTAGCCCGGGCCAAATCCGTCCATGGTATTCAGACTTCCCTGCGAGCGTATGCGCGAACCGTTCAGTTTGCCACTTCTGGGCGCAAGTGAAGAGCTAAGGAGACGCGCACTCGTGAAGTACTCGTGTTATGAGTGGGTTCAGGCGCGATGAGATTGCGACTGTGAAAGATTGTGCTGGGCTCCTCGGGACAGGCGAACTGGCAGAGGTCAACGATAGGTGACTCGAGGAGGGTGCGCAGGCGTGGCCACGGAGAGACGGGCACCAGGCTCAGCATAGGCTTTTGGATTTAGTGTCTTTGACTTGTTGGTTGCGTGGCGATTTTGAGTGAGTTTTCCGTTGGCTTTTATCAGATTCTGACTTAGGACTTTATAGTTCATGAACTCTCTCGTTTTCTGGCGTTGATTATGAAACTGCCTTGTCTTATATATTGAATGACATTTGTCTTTTAGGCTTTCCAAGCACATTTCCAACTTTGTATTTATTCAAAAGCTCGAACTTTTACCAAGCCGCTTTTTCCCTTCGGGTTTTCGACTTTATGCATTGCACCCATTTTGCCTAAAGCCGCCCTTTTTGGGTTTCAACTTAGCGTAGCCCCGATCTTTTGCCTAAGTGCCGCCCCTCTCGGGTTTTCGGTTTTCTTAGCGCTGGTTTCTCTTTTTTCTTTTTTTATTATTATGGGCAAAGAGAGTATTAGAAATAATTAATTTTTATATTTAATTTTAGACCGGCGCCAAGATGGACTGCCTACATAGTTCTCCGATATATATCCTTTTTATCCTTAAAGGAGAAATCAGGTCTATGCTTTTATTTCAAATTTATTCCTTAGCTTACAATTTATCACAAAATAATCTTTTTTTAACTGATCTTAAATTACATGGATTTGTTTGGAATTCCAAACCATTCCAAAATTCAGTCCAAGTGAGACGCTCCGTCTTCTATTAGTATCTTCTTCAACACATAGGAGGTCCAGGGCCTAATGAGGACGAAAAACTTCCCTCGTAGGGTCTATGGATGGCTGTCGTAATTTCCCTATGGACCAAAGCAATCCTTTCTCTCTATCAGCGTCTTTGACCTTCTATTGAAATTGCCGCGCCAATTCTTCTTGTTATTTAAAACTTGAGTGTGGTGGATTGCTCGCCAATCGCCTTTCATCCCATATTCTTCTCTATTATATTTGCAAAATGATAAATTCTCAGCCCAATTTTGCTTCGCTTGATCTGGTCTTTCCGGTATTTATTATTCTTGTTCCGACATGATTATCTCTTCAGCTCAATAGGCAACAACTGCTTTCCATGCCATTACACGGAAAGGCTGATATCTGGGGTTTTGCCCCTAGTAGGCGTTGCTGATTGATTTTATATCTATTCCCCCACATATGGCACTTTGGCAATTGTTTCGTTGCCACGCTCTATGCTTTTAACTGTCTTCTTGCAAATATACCAAGCTCTTGTTTGTTCTATGCTCTCTCTATCTTGGCCCCATTTGGGTTTGTGGGCGATAGGGTGAAACTTGTGATGCTGTTATTATCTTCTTTTGCTTCAGAGGTCCGAAAATCACTTATTAAGTGAGAATCCGTTAAGCCATGATGATCTCAATGGTTTCCATTTATCTCTGGCAAAAGATGTTGCGTCACGAACGAACTGTGCTGCCTTCTTGGCAATTCAAAATGAGAATAAGAAGCTCTTCTCAATCCACTTTTAGGTAAAATAGTCAACAGCAACCAGTATTTGAATTTATTCCATTGGAAGCCTTTGGTTATATTTTCTTTCCGATCACGTCTATGCCCCAATTGCGAAAGGCCATGGTTTGAAGTAATGGGATCAGATTGGACGGAGCTGCTTTTGCGAGTTTATTTCATATATATTATTTGACATTCATGGCACTTCTGCGCGATGCCTCACGCCAATCTGCATCATGGTGACCATAATGTTAACCTAGGTTTCTTATTGATTTTCGCAGCCAAGGGCCATCCCGTCTATGTGGACCGGTTTACTCCCCCCATTATGTAAGGAATTCATGATGTTTTGAAGCTTCCTTCTCCTTCATCAACGCACCTTAGGTGCAGACCATTCCAACTCCTTTTATACAGGGCTCCCCCAGTAAGGAAATATCCAGATGCTAACTGTCTAAATGTTCGTTGATCAGTCTTGTTGGATCCCTTCGGGTAGACTTCATTCTGAAGATAATTCTGTATATCCCAAAACCACGGCTTGTCATCGACTAGGTTCATGACATGCGCTGGTTGTTTCTGCAGCCGAACCGTCAGAGGTCGAATGACTTGATCTCCCCCTACATTAACCATGGAAGCCAAGGTTGCTAAAGCATCTGCAAACTGATTTTAATTTTGTATCTGCAAAATACTGATTTTGTCTCTCTTGAGCAGGTATGGAAAAATAGTTCCTCAAACTGTTGCGGCCAATTCGTCCAAACGTTGTAGGGTAAAGGAACACCAAACGCTCTCCCTAATTTCCATTTCCTTAGAGCTTGAGAGGGACTATCAGGTTGGAATCTCTAAAAACCCTAAGGATTTTTATATTTCTTTGTCCCAAGGCCGCTTCTAAATCCCCTGATGGCAAAGCTTTCATACTCGGCTTCGTTGTTGGTACAATGAAAAATCAGGTGAACTGCGATTGGGATGTATTCTCCATAAGGAGTTTTGAATACGACTCCAACCCTATTTCCATGGTAGTTTGAAGCTCCATTGAAGTACATTTCCCAGACTCCACTTTCCAAGCTTAACAAATCTTCATCAGGAAATTCTACCTCCGGCATTTGATCTTTGATCGGTAATTTTGCTAATTGATCAGCCAAGGCTCCGCCTTTCACTGCCTTTCGTTGCACAAATTTTAAATCATAGGTCGCGAGCACTGACACCCACTTAGCCATCTTACAGTCAAGAACCGGCCTCTCCATAAGGAATTTCAAGGGGTTCGATTCAGAAATAACATATGTGGTGTGGTGGTGTAAGACGAGAGGTAGTGCTGCAGCTTTGTACAGGCCCAAATTAGAGCCAGGCACAGCTTCTCTATCTTATTGTATTTTAGCTCATATTCTAGCATCCTTTTGCTGAGGTAATACACGGCATTTTCTATCCTTGTATCTTCCTTGTTCAGCTAGCATTGCACCCATCGCTCTTCTGTCACTGATAGGTATAATAACAAAAGGCTTTCCTAGCCTAGGTGGCTGGTAAGAACTGGCCTGGGATAACAGATATTGCTTGAACTTGGCGAAAGCTTTTTTGGACAATCCTCATTCCATTTTGACTCTACTCCTTCCTGAAGTAGTTTGGAAAATCGGACCAACAAGTATTCGGCCAATTGATTGATGAATCGGCATGATGTACTGTTAAACCTTCCAGGGAAACCCTGAACCTTCTTTTTTCGGCCTTTTTTCGTCCTCGGTGCTGGCATTTCCAGAATGGCCTTGGCTTTCGAAGGGTCAATCTCTATGCCCTTCCGACTGACCATGTGCCCTAGAAATACTCCAAATGTAGCTCCAAATAGACATTTTGTCGGGTTAAGCTTTAAGTGGTACTTTCGAAGTCTAAGGAAGAACTTCTCAAGTGCTGTTGTATGTTCTTCAGCTGTTTTTGATTTGACGACCATATCGTCCACATACACTTCTACTTCTTTGTGAATCATGTCATGGAAGATGGTTGTCGCCATTCGTTGATAGGTTGCCCCGGCATTTTTGAGGCCAAAAGGCATCCCTGTAACAGTAGGTTCCCCATTCCGTGGTGAATGCCGTTTTCTCTTTATCTGGCTCATGCATCATTATCTGATTGTACCCGACAGCAAGATCGGTCAAGGAGACCATCTCGTGTCCAGCCATTCGGTCTACCAGCAAGTCGATATGTGGCAGGGGGAAATCGTCCTTCGGACATGCCTTATTCAAATCCCGGTAATCCACACACATTCTAACTTTACCATCTTTCTTCGGCACCGGCACTATATTTGCTAACCATGTCGGGTAGGCAATGGGTTCTATGAACTTGTTTTCCAGCTGCTTGGCAACTTCCTCCTTGATTTTCAAGGACCATTCTATTTCTGCCTTCAATCTCCTTAGCTTCTGCTTTACTGGCTTAGCCTCAGGATATACCGGAATCTTGTGCACCACTATCGCTGGGTCAATTCCGGTGATGTCACTTGCTTTCCACATGAAGCAATCAGCAAATTTCTTCAAACATTCACTGACCTGTTCCCTGTTCATGCAATCATCAGATCAATGTATGTATGCGTCATTGCTCTTCTTTGCCAATATTATTTTTCCTTTTCATTTTTTTATTTCATTTATTTGAATTAATTTTTGCCTTGGAAATGCTTGGAAAGATAGACACGTAGGGTAATCAAGAATTTGCAAGCCAGAATTTGCAAGCCTTTATTAATTATGACAGAATCGTCTTCAAAAATTACATCAAATTTGAAATCTGGATCTTCTAGATCCGACGCAGACGACTCGGAACTGGAACTAGACTCAGACTCGGTTTCAGACTCGGGGTCAGACTCAGATTCAGTACAGGACTTGATTATAGATTTTGGTACTAGGTTTGACTGGGGGGGTTTATCAGCAGCGCGCTCCTCCTCGGTGTACCAGTTGGTGAGAGGCCCTTCGTTCGGCTTGATCAGATACAGCAGGTCTCGATTCCCATCATTTCCTGTGATAACCGCAACCTCGTCAAAGGAGCGACTAGGCTGCATGAAGTCTTCTGCTTCCAATTCAGGTTATTGTTTCGCGGCTTGGTTGCCCCAGACATCTAAGCCCAGACATCTAAGAATATCTCTAACCCAGGCAGCATCTTCTTAGCGGTTGGGCAGCAAAAGGGTTCTCGGAAGCCACAGTAAGGAACTGCTTCTCCCGGTTAATAGAAGTAACTGTTAAAAGTCAGAAGGTAAGGCTGTATCTATACACTCTCCTTCCTTCCCCTTCTGGTTCTCTTAGTACAGTCTTCATTAGTGGGTTCATAACCCAATCCGAAGGTCCCCTCATTCACTGGACACTCCTAGGCTTGTAGTTTAGGGTATGTTTTCCCAGACTTGGCCATAACCATTCCCGGCAGATAGGACATCTTAAGCATCAAGGGCACTATACAGTTTATTTGCACCGTCCCGAAATTTTGCACCGTCCCGAAATCAAAGAGAATTCGAGAGTTTGCAGTCTTTCCTTCTATGAACTGCACAGTGTCATACTGAAATCCCAAGAGGGGTAGGTTAGCGGTTTCAGGGTTGGCCTCAAAGAGAGGCTGACCTTTTGGCTTTTTTAGCTGGCTATAGTCATCCCCCTGAATGGTGATGACTTTGTCTTCGTAGGGAAACTTGACCTTCTGGTGCAAGGACGAGGGTACCGCCTTGGTGTGGTGTATCCATGGTCGGCCCAGAAGCAGGTTGAAGCTAGTCGGTACATCAATCACCTGGAACGGGACTTCCATCATAGCTGGCCCAACTGTTAACTTTAGCGTAGCAACCCCCAATACTTCCCTCTGGGTGCTGTCATAGGCCTTCACTATCTGGTCTGAGGGCGTGAAGTCCGTTTCTTCCAACCCTAGACAGCTGGCTACTCTCAGTGGGCAAACGTTCAGCGCTGACCCATTATTAATGAGAACCATGGGCACAGTTTTGTCTCTGGTCTTGACACCATGGGCACAGTTTTTGTCTCTGGTTCTTGACATGCGTGACATAAAAGGGCATTGGGTTATGAACTGCCTCCCTCCTTGGGGTTAAGTCATGCATCAAGAGAACCCGACCGCTTTGTATTTTGGATGATTGGTAAAGGGTGGATACTAGCAGCTTTTCAGGGCTAACCTCTACTGATGTCTGAAGTTGGCTTAAGGACTTGCAAAGAGCTTGGCGATGAGGAAAGGATGACGCCAAAAGTTCCCAGATTGACAACCGCCTAGTTTTGTGTCTTTTTTTAATTGTGCCATGTACCTGGTCCTCCTTTGGGCTCCTCTGCCGCTCTGGTAGGGCTTATTTTTGGATTTTAATCCAAGACTAGTGGCTCATATTGTCTCCCGCTCCTGGTAATAGCATCGACCTCTTCAAGCTAGGTCATTCAGATCTAGGACACAGATGCTATTTCATTTCTAGGAAACAGTTCGAAAGGATCGAATTCAAGTTCCTGGTGCAGCCATGATAGCATTTACCCCGTGTATTTGGTAAGGGGTTAGTACTAATGTTTTGGCTTGCCTTCTTGGGAATAATTGAACGTTGTCCACTAGGTCCTGGATGCGGTTTCTTGAGTGTCCAGCATGCTTCAGTCTTGTGCCCATGCCCCTGATGATATTCACAGTATTCATGCAGCCCTGTTTTAATTCCTTGGTAATGGATTTGGTGTGGCCCTTCGCTTCCAAAGGCTTTAAGTAAGTTAGCTTTGACATGCCTCTCGGAAATACCACTAAGGATTGGCATCCCCAAGATCAGTATAGGTTCTTTCTGGACTGATTGCCATTTCTCTATGTTCCCCACACGCAAAGGATGTAGTGGGTGATGCTCGCCACTTCGTGGACTTTACTAGCTTGGGGCTAGGTTTCTTGTACTTTGGAGGCTGCTCTGTAGTCGCCTTCTTTCATGTTGACCCATTTTTGATCAAAATCTTCTACTTTTGTAGCAGTGGCATATGAAGACGTACCTGAAAACGTCGGTAGGTACTGAGTTTTGTAATTGGTGTTTGGTAGACCTATATCGGGTTGCAGGTTTCTTTATTTATTATGTCTACCTGCTCTTGCTCAGAAGGCCGGTTTAATCATCTGGCAGGCCTTGGCCCTCCACCTCGGTAAGGAACGAGGAAAAAGGGTTCAATTGTTTTTCCTGCTTGGTGGTTTCTTAAGTCCCTACGAGTAACATCCACGGCTCCCATGGTTATAGTGATACTGTGAAAATTTTGAAGGCATTACAGATGTCCGCTCCCATGTTTTCATCTTAGATGGGTCCAAGCTTTGAGAAACCACCTCAAAGCAGCACCAGTCCAGACATTGTTGGAACAACTGAGCAAGGAGCTCGCCTACTCAATCCAAATGGGTTAAAGGGCTGCCCACATACATTTTCCAGAAATGAGTTTTGTAGGACAAGTGGTTCCATCAAACTTGTCCATGTTGGGGCATTTTGAACTTAGTCCGGCAAATCTGGCTTCAAAGGAACAAGGACAAGGAAGTTTCATGTCCACGCACTTCCTTGTGGGTTATTTGAGAGGCAAGTGATAGATCTTTCAAGGAGTTCTAGTTTCTCTCTCATCATCTGAGCTTTCTAGCTCAGAGGCAGTTTTAGAGGGCATATCATCGAGGTTCTCAGGGCAAGGGTTTGTAGGTCCTAGTAGCCAGGACCCGGATTGGGAGGCTGCAGGTCCACTTCCCCCATGCGGAAAGCCCCATTTCCATTACCATTCCATTACCCAATTTCAGCTATCAGGGCGGTCCTTTGGGCAGCCAGTGCTTCAATTCATCTGGCCTCGCATTCTGGCCTCCAGTTGGTTCAATGAGGGTCTTGGATATGTCAGGCGAGTGATGGGCATTGGTGTAGGTAGGGTTGTTGGAGTTGTAGGTGAGACTAGTTGTATGCGTGGTGAAGCCTGGTGAAGCCGGGTGGATGAGTACTGTAGTTTGTGTGGCTGGCAACTTGGATTGTTGGGCACCTGTAAGGAAATAAGGGTAGCTGGATTACGGCCATAGTGGTGGGTGGGTGTCAGGGTCAACTGATTGCCAGAACGACTCTTGTCCAACCCGTGCAATGAATGTTAGGGAGGGTATTTCATGCTCTCTTTGTGTTTAACCCCATGTTTATGATATGGTCGTGGAATGCGCATGAAACAACACGTCATAATCTATTTAATTGGTATGGTTCAACAATCATTGGGTGGCATACAGTCCCTAGAAGGGTAAGGTATCTTGTAGGCTATTGACAATAAAATAGAGAATAGGCTTTACAGAGGGACCGCTTGAACTTGAGCATGGGTATATCATAACCACATGTTGAAACAAAAGAGTTATTCGCGTGGGTCCAACAGTAACGCATGCCCATGGGCCCCCCAAAAGGACTTAGGGGCGGTTTTGCCGGTAACAGGGAGGACGCTTTGGTGTCCCGTCGACATAATAAAGAGACCTGCCGATCGGCGCTACTTGCTATCCAGACTTAGAGAGATTTGAACAGAGAGAGAAGAAAAACATTTGAAAAATTCATTTTTTATGCCAAATGGAGAAAAGGATTCTCAAAATCGTGCAAAATAAATCAACAAATTTTTAAATGTTTTAAAATCAAACTTGTCAATTAAGTTCTAAATCTCCTTCCTCAAGTATTCTTAAAGAAAGAACACTTGGTTCGTGATAAGGGTACCCTGCAAAACAAAGCATAAGTAAAATAAAACCCTAAAGAAGGGCTGGTTCAGTTACAACAGCAATTGTAGTCCACCCTTCAAATAGCAAAATGATTGCAGTGAATTCACCAGCAAGAGTCGCCAAACTGTGAACCCCTCCCCCTAATATCAATGCATGAAAAACGCATGTTGACTAAGGAAAGACAAATTGCACGTGATGTGTGAGTCGCACCCAGGTTTGTTAATTATTTTAGGGTAAACTAAGGAAAAAAAACCCTAAAGTGAACTCAATTTTAAATTAACGCTACTTACTAGATTAATTATCCCAAATGTTTTAAGGCATGGGTGTTGCAAAACCCCGAGAATGGATCCGCGAGACTAATGTCATGCTGATGAATCTAACCTATGAAAATGAATGCTTTTGCAAGGTGAAAAGATGATGTGATTTGGACGCAATGAAAAATGGTTTATAGTGATTTTTGACTTGCCGCTCGGGGTTAAATCCCAAAGTGGCCTACGTACTTCCGTTTGAATGGAAGAATCAAAGTTCAACGTTAGTTCGTATAGGCCTTCTTTGAAGGGCTTTGAAAGGGGATTGCTTATGGCATGAAGTGGTGGTGTAATAGCTTTGTGCATTTTTGTTTTAAGGCATTTTGGGCAAAAGAATTGATTGATTTTTCCAGGCATTTTGAATGCAAAAAAATGGCCTTGGCCAAAGAATTGATTCAGTGCATTATTGCCAAAATTGAATGTGATTTAGGCGATTGTTTTTGCCAAAAGTGCTTGATTTTAAGGCTTTTTAAGCCAAAAATGATTTTTAGTTTAAGGAAATTGTTTGCCAAAAGTTTGATTTCATTGGGCCGTTTTGTCGCCGAAATGATTGATTTAAGGCTTTAAAGGTCCAAAAGAATTGATTTAATTTTAAGGGCATTTTGCCAAAACTTTTGGGGAATTTAAGTGATTTTGTCGCTAAAAATAGTGGTAATCTAAATTTATATTGGCAATTTGTTTGCCTAAAATTGTTTTGATTGATTAAAGCTTTTTAGCCACAATTATTAATTAATTGGACTTTAAGCCGGATTTTTGTTTTTCGAAATAAAGGCAATTAACGCATAGTTATTAACTAACTAGGTATTTTAAGCCATTATTGTCGAATTTAGGCTTTAATAGCCACGATTATTGATTAACCGGGCAAAATTAGCCCTAATTTATTTAATTGAGGCAATTTTGCTTGCCTAAAGATGACGTGAAATGCATCTTATGCAGTTGTAAGAATTAGGAAGGAGTAGAAGAGTAAGAAATGTATGACATGCTAATTAAATAGGACAGAGTTTAGTTCATGTACCTGATTTAAATTCGACAGGCCACTTCTTAACGTCCAGGTTTAAGCTCCTTCGTTAAGGGAATACTTAATTAATTTAATTTTAAAATGACCAAAATAGCAAAGCAAGAAAATAATAAAGTAAGTAAAAAATGCAGAAGGATTAGCAGTAAAAAGAATCGCAAAAGAGCGTAAGGGAGAAGGAGCGTACCGTCAACAGAATAACTGAGTGACGTCAAAACGGAGGCCCGGGGCCAATTTTATGAGGAAAAAGTAAGCCCAAGGGCGGTCCTGCCGCCTGGAAAGGCGGGGCGTGCCTGCTCTTGCCGAGGGCGGGCGGCGCTGTGGCCTGCCCCTTGGGGGGCGGCGCGCCGCTGCCCCTTGTAGTTAGGCACGGGCATGCCCGCGCTGCCTCAGGGCGGACGTGCCCCCGCCCTCTAGGGCGATCATCGGCCCGCCCCCTCTGAAGGGCGGGCATGCCCCGCAACTCTGGACCGCTCTTGAGGTGGGGCCGTTGCCCGCCCTGAGGGCGGGCAGCATCGACCCTCCGTGCTTCTTTTTGTTTCATTTTCGGAGGCCCTTTTTTTCCGTAAGTTCTGGACGCTGCGCAAAAAATATTCCGGGACCCAGTTTTGCGATCCTCAGTAAATTTTTTTCGGACATTTCAAGTACATAATTGGCATACTTTCCGATGAAGCTTTCTGATGGACTCCGGTCCCAGCGAAACTATTTGCAGTCCGAGAAAATAGGCTTTTTGAGCCTCAAAATTTGAGTTAACTTACACAGTTCTATTTCACAAAGTGTTGCATTTTTAATGCTCCGTACGCAACATTTGTACTGCAATTTTCCTTATGGGAATATAAGCCAAAAAAAGTGGTTGCATTTCTATGCTCCGTAACACTTTTTCAATTAGAACAGATTTCCGTTATTCCTCGATCTTGATTTTTTCTCTCGCAATACCCCTCAGTCCTTTATTGACTTGAACATACCTTGGTATTATGGCTTTAGTTTCCCTTTTTCTTCCCTACTTCTTATTCAAGTTGAGGATTCATCGCTTCCTCTATAGCCAAATTATTGTCCTAGATTTTTAACTAGAAATTTTACAAATTTCAGCTAAAAGAAACTTCACATGTCAATGTTTCAAACCCTAATACCCGAGTTCATAATCAAATCCTAAACATAATGATCAGCGGTTAATACATTACTCAGCTCTGTCATTTTCAAAACGTGAAATATAAGTCAGATCAAAACATTTTAGGGACCAAACATTGAAACTAAGGTGCAAAAAAACTTTTTATTTTTTTGACAGAACGTTGACCGGTGCGGTGTCGATGCGGAAACTCTCGAAAGTGATTTTCCCAAGGAACGGGAATCAATTTTGACCTGAAAAAAATGTCTGAGTTAAAGCAGGTCCTGCATGTATGCATGAGAAAAATGGAAAGCACATAGGGATGAGAAAATGCATTTCTAATGTGCTAAAGACCGGTATGGAAAAATAAGGATACTCGATTTTCAAACGACTGGACCCCAAAATTCAATGTGAATGATATGGCAATAAAACTTATTTTGTAATTTGAACATTTCAAGGCATTATCATGTCGTCGACGCGTTTGTCCTTTTGATTTACGGACGCGACTATTTTTCTCTCAAATCCCTAACTTTTACCTCGGAAATGAAAGAATTTCCCTGAGCGGGATTTTTTTTTTTTTTTTCGTTTTTTTTGTTGCAATCCTTAGCCTTTTGCCCGGTGGAACATAAGGTCCCAAGGCAAGAGTCTCATTGGTTATTTTATTATAAATTTTATAATGCTCATCACTTATTTTCAGATAATGCGAGAAGTGTGAAAATACAAAGGTAAATTGCCGGCAACCCCCTTATACCTCCCTTTTCTTTCGGTATTGATTCAACTATAAAGTGAATTGCATAATATTTATTCAAAAGACGAAATTTGAATAATCCGAGTTCTCAAAAGAAGAATCAGGTCAAAAATGTCCATACCGAACATTAGCTCTTATTAATGCATGGCTGAAAAAGAAAATGTTACGTGATGTATGAATGTCACGTCATATGTACAGTTTTATATCAAACAGGGGAAACGGGAGTGGGAAGCGTGCACTGCCTTCCAACTTATTTCCGTCCCACACTCTGAATTCCATTGGTATAATTTCGAACATCGTGTTTCCTAGGAATTGGTCCTAATCTCGAAACAACGAAGCAGGGAGTTTTGAAGATGAACTGGCATTAACAATCATTGGAAATGAATGCGTATAACAACAGCAAATAGAAAATTGGGTGCACATCCTTAAAAGGAAGTAACTAAGGCTTTTTATCATATGCATTGGCCTTTAGTCTTATTTTGGGTCAACAAAGTTTGGGTTTTCCGCAAACAGGAAATTCGGGCTTTGTTGGGCCCACTCCTTTTTGACGCAGCCTTTTAAGGTACTAGGCTTTGCGGTTGGTAAGTCAATGTAATTCTAGGATGGATGCACTAAAACCGCAGAGGATTTAGGCTAGATCCACGCTCAAACTTAAACACCAGTTCCCGAAGGGTGATACGGGTAAAATGAGGTGAGAAGAGAGAAATGCGAATGAATGCAAAAAAAATCCTATGAAGAAGGATAAGCAATTAAAAACACAATACGGACGATCAATAATTTTCCATCGGCTTTTCTAACCAATTTTATTTAGAAAAAGTTAGGTTTTTTTTGTTTGACGGCGTGGATTTATGCTCCACCCTTGTCTTCTTTTTGACCCGATCATGATATGAGGATAAAGGATGAGGCTTCAACAATAAACCAGAGGTGTCGAGATCAAAAATTGAAGCCAACTCCCAAAGAGCGCTGACCCATGTTAGGGCTGCCGCTCACGCAGCTATCACCTGACGTGACGCCAATTATAAGCTGCGTCACGACCCAGCATCTCTCGT
>NW_023590899.1:0-17531 GCF_014843425.1 Jatropha curcas
TCTCGAGAGCTGGAATCGATCAGTGATCATGGATTTCCATGCCGGGTAAGCCACAGTTGTCGAACATATCCATGCGAGAAAAACATACGTGCAAACAGCTCGATCATTTGACACAGTAGGAGTGCCTACCGGAATGGGGTCCAGCTCCAGACTGTACACTGCACCAGAGAAAACCAGGGAAAGAGTGGCTCATCCTCCGCAATGTTCAGCAAGCTGCAGGGTATGTCCGTCGTCAGTGGTTTCCGCTGGAGGCACCTATGACTCTATATGTATCGCCAAATTTTTCCACAATCTTCATGTGAATCATCAGGTCAATATCTAATCGTATTCCTCTACCGCCTCTAAGCTATCATAAAATTTGGGCTGGCCGGATCCCACAACCTTCAGATATGGTTGGCAATGCGTTGTAACAAAACTACCCATAACAAGGCCCCCTTGTCGGCGCGTTGCCACTCGAGCCCATTATTTGGCATAGCCAATAACCCACATTTAACGAACACGCCATTGTTAATAGGCCCATAAAATAAAGTTCACTGCGTCCTACAACTCCTTCACTCTCATTTCGTCCAAAAAATAGTGTGCACCAAAAATTTATGGGATGTACGTAAAGCGGGGCTTTTTTAATTTGGATGCTTGGATGACTCTAAGCACTATAAACACTGTGTCTGCTAACTCGCTCCAACTATGACGATCAAAAAATCATTTGGACTTTGTGACTGGCATTTTTCAGTAGGGAAAACAAAAAAATCTGGATAACCTCATCTATGGATAATTCAAAATTTCTTCCTAGGAGTCTAAATGTATTTTTATTCCTAAAACTGGCAGCTGGAAATTTGATTGAAGCAGAAAAGAGCTTAAAAATCTAACGTTGAGGGGCGGATACACCAAGGTCTTTCATTTCAATAAAGGGCACCCACCCTACACGTTGCAATGGTTCAATCACGCATCTTTGAAGGCCCCACAATTGATTAAGGCATTATTCATCAATAAATTTATATGGTAAAGATGGGTGTAGCAGAAGTTTATTGTACCTCTTCTAACGGTCGCTTGGAACCCATATTCAAAAGGATCGCAGTGGTTGTAGTGTCCGAAGAAGGCGTGGAAGATCTGTGGAGGAAGCCTCGTCTTAGCCGCTCAGATGAAGAAGGACGGCCTGCGCTTGTACCCTGGGAGTGTCATTGATGATGATATTGGTGAAAGAAAAATCAGAGAAAAGACAAGAAAAGGAGAGAAATCGTGAGAAGAATTGAGAGAAAATGAGAGAAATGGCTGTTGACGGCATAGGGCGTGCAAGTTGGAATGAAACGAAAACAGGCCGTGTTGTTAAATAGGCTTAGCGCGCACGGGCGTGCAAAGCGGCACGGTCGAGACCGTGCAGTGGTTCTGGAAATTCAAGTGCAGACGCACACGGCGTGTCACGTTGGCACGGCCTGGGGCGTGCATTTCTCTGGAAGTCAAGTGCAGGGTGCGCACGTGGCGTGTCACGTTGCACGGCCTGGCGGCACTTCTCTGGAGTCAAGTGCAGGTGCGCCGGCGTGTCAGTTGCACGGCCTGGGGCGTGCACTTCTCTGGAAGTCAAGTGCAGCGTGCGCAACGGGCGTGTCACGTTGCACGTCTTTGGGCGTGCACAAAATTTTTTATTTTTATTTTTTTATTTTTATTTTTTTTAAAAACCAAATGGGTTATATGCTGTGTTAATCTGAACATCAACCAAAACCAACACAAACATTAAAAGGAAAAAAAAAATGGGTCGTCTTCCCACAGCACTTGTTTAACGTTGTTAAGTTCGACATTTTTGAACCTGGTTTGTTTTAATCAGACGGATAATGGTTTAACAGGGTCAAAATTTCCACCATGGTATACTTTAGGCGGATGAGCATTCACTTGAACCCATCGGTTTGCCTCTATTATCTCGACTGCTCCATGTGGAAAAATTTTCTTAAAATGTGAACGGACCAGAACCCATTCTCTGAGCGCCAATTGTGCCTGGAAAAAACGGAGGTCTTAGAGTTATAGAGTAATACCTGTTGGCCTACCTTTAGATCCCCGTGAATGATACGCTTATCATGCCACTGTTTTGGTGCGATCTTTATAGATTTGGCGCTTTCATTAGGCATGGGAAGTCTTATGTTCATCCAGCATGTTTTAGTTTGAGCATCCTTTGTCACCAGCTTCCTTAGTATTAAAGTTAAAGCAATTGGATTGCCCAATATGCCTTGTGCTCTTGCTCGGACAGGGAGGTGGACAGGCCTTACCGTATACCATGCGGTATGGTGACCATGCCAATTGTGTTTATTTGAAAAATGCAGTTCTATAGGGGCCCAAAGAGCATCACGAGCTTCTTGGACCAACCTTCTTGATTGACCAACTGTTGTCTCTAGAATCTTTTTGATTCACGTTTTGTGACTTCGACTTGTCACTTGAGTTGAGGATGATAAGGAGGATACCTACACGGTGAGACACCAATTTTGTAAGGAGAGAATCTAAATATTTATTGCCAAAAATGCTACCTCCGTCTGTGATTATTGCACCCTAGGAGTGCCATGTTCGTGTAAAATATACTTCTTGATGAACTCATTTACACTTTTAGCGTCATTATGGAAGGGCAACAGCTTTTGCCCATTTTTGACACATAATCGACTGCTACTAGGATGTACTTGGTTGAGTATGAGGATGGAAAAGTCCCATGAAGTCCAGACCCCATACATCAAAGATTTTCAACTTTCAAGAATCTGCCATTGTTTGAAGGCATCTCATGTCGTTCGAAATGTTTCCTAATCTTTGACAGCGATACAAAGACGAACAAAATTTGAAGGCATCCTTAAACCACGTTTAGGCCAGTAGAACGCTCTCCAAAATTCGTGATGCATGCTGCCGTCTTGCTTGTCAAAATGTCCTCCACATTCCTTGAATGGCAGGAAATCGAAGGATACTTTCTATTTTCTTCTTCCGTAGCATCGTCGAAAAAGCTGTCACTACAATACTTGACAAAAAATGGCTCTCCCAATAATAGTATTTAAGATCATGAAAAAAATTTTTTCTTTTGTTGATAAGAAAGATTCGGCGGGGATTTTTGCAAGCAAGGCAATTGACTATATCAGCATACCAGGGGGCGTGGCCTTGGCTAGGAAGGAAAAGAGATGTTCATGGGGATTCTTCATTGATATTCCAAAAGCTTTCCTGGTTCGTCGTTCCCCAACTCAAGCCTAGATAAATGATCTGCTACAAAGATGTTCTCGTTCCTTTTTATCTCGAATTTCTTAAGTCAAATGTCCTGCAAAGAAGAAATCCAACGAATTAGTCTAGGCTTTGAAATCTTTTTTTCTAATAGATACTATAGCAGAATGATCACTGACACAATTGTTTTTAGCTTCCAATTAGATAAGCTCTTAAATTTATCGAAAGCAAAAACAATGGCTAAGAGTTCCTTTCAGTAGTGGCATAGTTTAATTGTGGCATCATTTAAAGTGCGACTTGCATAATAATGACATGCAACTTTCTTTTCTCTTCTTTGCCAAGGACAGCTCCTTACAGGCTGATCACTAGCATCACACATAAGCGCAAAGGAAAGACTCCAATTCTGGTGTAGCGATGATGGGTGCTGAAGTCAGCTCTTTCTTCCAATCTGTTAAAGGCACTTAACCACTCTTTTGTCAAATTTAAAAGGAACATCTTTAATTAACAAATTTACAAAGAGGTTTTTTGTGATTTTGGAGAATCTTTGACTAAATCTCCTTGTAAAATCGGCAGGCCAAGAAAAACTTTCTTTACTCCCCTTTAACTGATGGAGCCGGTAGCTTTTCGATTACTTCCACTTTCGCCTTACCACCTCAATCCCCTGCTGTAATTTTATGGCCTAAACCAAATTCCTTCACTAACCATTGAAATGACATTTTTTCCCAATTAAAACAAGGGTAGTATCTTCACATCTTTGCATTACTAGAGATAAAAATTATAAAGACATGCATCGAAAGAAGATCCAAACACAGAAAAATCATCCATAAAATATCTCAATGGATTTCTCAACCATATCAAAAAAATGGACATCATGCATCGTTGGGAAGGTGCAGGGGCGTTGGCATAGTCAAATGGCTTCCCTATAGGCAAAAGTGCCAAAGGACAGGTGAAAGTGGTTTCTCTTGATCTTCAGGAGCAATAGGTATTTGGAAGTATCCTGGAATAGCCTCCAAGAAACAATAGAAGGATAACCTGCAAGTCTTTCAAGCATTTTGATCAATGAAGGGTAAAGGGAAGGTGGTCCTTACGTGTTGCTTTGTTCAATTTCCTGTAGGTCAAATGCACACACGGCCAGCCTGTGACTGTTTCTGGTTTAGGAATCAGTTCATTGTTTCATTAAAATAACAGTTCATACCTCCTTTCTTTGGCACAAACTTGGACAGGACTTACCCATTTTACTATCGGAAATTGGATAGATAATACCTGTATCCAGAAGTTTAAGATTTCAGCCTTGACTACCTCTTTGCATATTTGGATTTCAATCGTCGTTGTGCTCGATTGCAAGGTTTGTAGTTATCACTCCATCAGATTTGTGCATGCAAATGCTCGGGCTTATTCCTTGTAGATCGGAAATTGTCCATCCTATTGCCTTCTTGTGGTTTTCGAAGAACCCTGCAACAATCCTTCCTCTTGATCAAGCGTTAAGTGAGAGGAAATAAATAACAGGGAAAAGATTTATTCTCACCTTAAAAATGCATTGCTTCAGATGAGGGGGAACTGCTTCAGCTCTTGTTTCGGGTGCATTTTCTTTTTCTTTTTCTTTTTCTTTCTGAATTTTTATTATTATCATCTATGCTGTATAAAATATTCTTTGTACATTCATTATTACATCTATTCTTAAACATCATTATTTCCCATTGGGGAATTTGCAAGATTTCAACATATCCAAAAAACAACTTCTTCTTGACCTACTCTCAATGTTAGTTTCCCATCATGAACATTATGAGAGCTCTTGCAGTTGCAAGAAAAGGTCTTCCAAGGATCAATGACCTTCTCTTCCTTTCATCGATATCAAGGATGAACCCCAAAAATCAACTGGAAAAATAAATTTTCCTACCTTTTACTAGTACGTCCTACAATTCCCCTTTGGATATTTGATTGATTCGATCGGCAATGAAAGACTCCTTGTTGGCTTTAGTTCCCCCCATTACCTAGCATTTTAAAAACTTCATAAGACATTAATGTTATGCTAGCTCTTAAAGTCAGCTAGAGCCTTTTCAAAGTTTTAAATTGCCAATGTTACAAGGGATAGAAAACTGCCTGGATCTTAAGCTTTGGTTGCAATTTGTTTTTGAATAATGCCTGCATTCTTCAAGTTCAGCTTTTACCATTCCTTGGTCTCAATCTTTCTTTTCTTGCTTAAGATTTCTTTCAAAAAATTTGGCATAACTTTTGGCATTTGAGCCAAGAGCTTCAGGCAAAGGAATGTTTATTTGAAGCTTTTTGAAAACGTCCAGGAATTCATGAGAGCTGTGGTCATCTGTCTGTCTTTTTTAATCTTTGTGAAATGGAAACTGGTGGACATTAAGGTTTTACCGCTTCCTTCACCACTAGATTCAATGATAGGCGCTTTCCTTTCTTCCTTCTTTCTCTTGTTCTGGGTTTGTCTTCCAATTCTCTACCACTCCTCAGGTTATGCTTGTACCTCGTTCTTTAGGATTTTCTCATAATAGGGGTAACGTACCTTGAGGTCTAAGCTGCCATCATGTTAGCAACTGTCCCATTTGGATCTCCAGATTTCTTACGCAGCTTGTTGGATTTTGTTGTGTCTCTTGTTTCGTTCATGAAATCCATGTGCGATTTTGAAAGGGCCTGAGCAGATCATCATGAGACTTTTCTCCGGAGGGCCAAGAAAACCTGGTGGTGCATTTAAAAGCATTGTTAGGAATTACCATATGAAAGATTCGGTGGGGATGATTTTCTTAACCTGTTGTTCATAGGATTCGAATATGGGTTAATTCCTTCTTGTGTTCATCACATAGTTTACTTGTCCAGTTGTGGATTTGCAGAAATCTAGCATGCATTCTCCCAACTCCATGCGGTTCATTGCATCTGTCACAAGTTTGCATGATAGAAATTCACAGATTTTAGTAGTTAGCAAAATCGAGCTTTCTTACCATTGTTTATCAACCTTGGGGCATGAGTGGCCGTGGATGGCATCTATTCATAGATTCCAGCAGTTTTTCATTCTTTCAGAAACTTCTTTGATAATGGCTATTGCTTGCCATTTCTTCTATTAAATCATATGCCTCATCCGATCTCTTTTCTATTCAAAGGATCCTCCTGCAGCTGCAGTCCAAAGTGATTTTAATGTTATGGTGGACAATGAATTATAGAAAGTTTGGACTTGTAACCATTGGGCAACTATGGTTGAGGACATTTTCTAACAAATCTTTAAATCTTTCCCAAGCCTCATTACAAGCTTTTCTTGATCATTGATGAGCAAACAAAAGTCATGATCTTTCATTTTCTTAATTTTGCGTGGTTTTTAAAGAAGATGGAAAGAAATTTTGCCAAAAATTCTGGGCTAACCTTTCCCAAGTAGTAAAACTCCCAGCAGGACAAGATTGTAAACCATGATCGTCTTTGTCCCTTAGAGTGAAAGGAAAGGTCTTAATCTAAGCTCGTCAGAAAACACCATTTTGTTAAAGTATCACAATTCCAGGGAAATTGGGTGATATGAGCATTAGGATCTTCACTAGGAATCCTCCATATTGAATAGAAGGTGGAAAGCATTGTATTATTGCTGCGTTTAATTTTCAAAATATTTGCTTCCATCTTGGTCTAGTGATGCTTGGAAGTAGCTCCGGTTAAAGAGAAGGTATGGTGTAATCCCGCAAGGTGCGGACATGTGTCCGTTATGAGGATTTTCAGCAAGAGGGCATTTCTGGAGGTGGGAGGGGTTATTTTCGTTCATGATTTGATTGTTTCGGTTCTTGTTTTTCTTGGCTCTCCTTGCTGCGTTGGTTCTTTCTGCAGGTTTTCTTCAATTTCTGGATCAAAGATCAGAGGTTCTGTTCCTTCTTAGATCTGTCTTTGCATAAAACCTGAGATAGTTTACAGAAAAATGAATGACTAAGAACAACTAAATAAATGTTCTAAAATTAATAACAAGATAATTCGTATTGATATTGGTTTGCCAAATCCCCGGGCAACGGCGCCCAAAACTTGACAGCTATTTCCAAGTGTTACGAAATTCGCTACAAGTAATACCATGATGAGTAGAGTATCGTCATCACAGGGATTGTATTTACCAAGTACCAAAATTCATTGTTTCTTGTTATTATTAAACGATAAAATGATGAGATTGTTTATGTAGAAAATTAAATTTCAACAAGTAAAAATTAAGAAGTTAAGCAAAGCAATTATTGATTAAAAGAAATCAAGGAAGGAAAACTTACTAGAGGTTTTGAATTTCACTTAACTCTATCCAATTTATTTTCATTTAGTTCATTATCAATTTAATTATTCAAGCTAGGGGAAAACAACCAAAATTTACTAACAAGCTCTCCCGATGTATTGTTAGTTATTTTAACCGGTCTAATAACCTATCTTCCAATAGCGCCAAATCAAACATGAATTAAATCATTAAGTTTATGGTTTTGTTTGTGAATATAACCTAAGGTTCATTAACTTATTGGAAAACCCCCTGAGTCAAACGTTCATAGCTTCCCGCATTCAAGTTATTATTCCATGGTGTTTTATTAACTTTTCATATCAAAGATCCTTTGCTTGCCGATAGGGGATAATTGAATAATCAATCTAGGGAGAATTCTGCCTAGAAGCATTAAGTTCCATTAATAAATTCATAACTTGAATAAGGAAAAATTAAAATCTAATTGCATAATGGAAAGAGATTAAGCTACATCAAACCCCTAGTATAAGAATTTAAATTTAGTTACACATAGTACTTAAATAAAACTCAACAATACTTGATAAATATTCCATAATCAATAAGATAATGAAAGAAGTAAACAAGATTAAGAGTTAGAAATAAGAACTAGAGATAAATTGCTTGGATGGCTTCTTTGAATCTTTGCACAACTCTTGGATACTTAACTTTAAAAGAAAATAAAATTATCTAAAAACTATCAAAATGGAAGAAAGAAGAATAGATGTAGAGTGTAGGATATGGGATCCCCTTTGAGTGGCTTCTTTGCTTCCTTATATAGACTACTTGGGGGAAACAAGCCTTGTGCTTTGATGAGTGAAGTCCAACTTTGTGAGGTGGAAAAGTTTGTAAATTAAGCCATGAATTGCTCTCAATTATGGTGTCTCAAATGCGTTGCACATGGTTGAACTTTGACTAGCATGTGAAGAAAGTGTCCAAAGCATCTTGTGAAAATGGTAGAAATTAGTTGGCAACTTTTGACTCAAAATATAGAATTTTGTGAAAATGGTAGAAATTAGTTGGCAACTTTTGACTCAAAATATAGAATTCTTGCTTGCACGGGCGTGTTGCCTGGCACGGCCTGGGGTGTGTCAGGCCTTGGAGGTTTAGAGGCTTCGGCACGGGGCGTGTTCCTCAGCACATCCTAGGCAAGCTAGCGCGCACGGGCGTGTTGCCGGGGCGTGCAGTCTTCTGGAAGTCTGGTTGGTAGCGCGCACGGGCGTGCGGGGTACCACGGGACAGGGCGTGCATCTCTCTGGAAGTCAGAGGCATATGAGGCACGGGCGTGTTCCTCAGCACGGCTTGGGGCGTGCACCTCTCTGTCTCTTGGTTTGTTTCGCCTTGTGCCAGACAACACGGCCGTGCGTCCGACACGGGCTGGGGCCGTGCCAATGTCACCTTTGCTTTATTTTTGGGTTCTTATTTCTTTGCAAAATCCTACAATTTTCTTCCAAATCAAGTGAGTTGTGTTTCAAGGAAGTTTTTAAATAAAAAAAACATATCAATATTACATAAAAACTAATTTAATTAATTTAAAAGTAATAGAAATTTTATTCAAAATCACAATAAAAATAACACTTATCAGTTAGGTACGTGGGAAGAGCTCTCGGATCAGATCCCCACTAAACACACCTATAAGGAGGGGTGAAGGACCTTAATTATGACTAAACCCCGAATCAAATTAGGCAGTCTTTGGTAATGAGGTCAAGATACCAATGGTTTGCATAAAAAAAAAAAAAGTCACTATACATAAAATATTATTATCTCAACACTCCAAATAACTATTATCACTATGATTTTTCTCCATTATTTGAAATTGAAGTTTAAATGAAATATTAGAAATTAAATTAATATAGAAATTAAATTTTAAATTTCAAAATTTAAAAATTTTAAAAATTTGACCAATCAAATTAATTTATAATATATGAAAACTAGAATGAAGTTATATTACATTAAATTAAAAGTAAAATTATAATTTATATAGATAATTTACTACAAATAACTCAATTTGTTAAAATTTCCATACTATAATTTTTAAAAAAATAATAAAATTTTAAATCTATTAGGGTTTGAATTTCGTACGTGTCATGTTCGGTTTTATAATAGCAATACCATTACTCTACCCATATTCAAAATAAAATTTCAGGCTTTGTCCATATGCTACTCAAATCCAGTCAAAATCTTAAATTTAAAATTTAATTGGGTTAGGGTTATGGTTAAATATATATCCGCCGGATGAGGTTGATTTTGCCATCTCTACAAACTCATGGTATATGTGTGAAACTCTGAATAATTTTTATAAAACGTGGTCCAGAATCAAGAAATTATATTTTTTCTTTGAGGAATATACACGGCAAGACTTAGACTTAGATTATCTATCCATTTAGTCCTATCACTATAAGTCTATAAATATAGACTTAGACTCTTGTAGGCCTTCGGTGGTCATTTTCTATATTATGCCGTTTTGTTTTGTAGATGCAAAAGGATAATAATAGAGGGACTTAGCCTCTTGTAGGCCTTCGGTGGTCATTTTCTATATTATGGCGTTTTGTTTTGTACGTTTTGTTTTGTAGATGCAAAAGGATAATAATAGAGGGACTTAGCCTCTTGTAGGCCTTCAGTGGTCATTTTCTATATTATGCCATTTTGTTTTGTACATGCAAAAGGATAATAATAGAGGGATCGTCTAAAATGAAAGGCTAAATTACTAAAAAAAAAATTCAAATTTTACAGTTAATTTTAATTATATTTGAAATTCAATTTTGTTTTTTATCTAAATAATTAAGTCTAAAAGTAAGTCTACATATAAAACTTATGGTTGGAAACACGCAATACATGCAAAGACTTAGTCTGTTGACTTTCGAGTCAACCTTCTAATTTTGATATCTATGCATTTAATTTCTTATGATTAATTAATTATTATGAATATAATGAAATAATGTTTGAAGGAATTTAATTAGAAATTTGGAAGTGCAGAGATTAGTGTAAGTGAATAAGTATGAAGATTATGCTGAGTTAATATAATTTAATGGAAACAGTGGCAAATTATTTACCTTTGGATCTAAAAGGAGATGTTGGCTTAATCTCAACCGACCCAATTGGAACAACTTCGTGGGCTGAGTTGTTATGTAATTACCAAAAAATGCCAAAGACACCTTTGCAATAATTGCAAACTACGCATTCCCTTTCCTCTTCTTCTCCTTTCTTCATTTCCTTCTTCTCTCTCCTCTTAACCGAATACTCTCTTTCTCCCTTCTCCCATTTTTGGATTTTTGCTTCACTCTCTACTAAGAAAACACATAAATTAAACTTTGGTTTCTTGAAATTTAACTATCACACATGGAGATTTAAGCTAATCCTTGAAGATTCAAGCCACATTTCTAAGGAAATCTAAGACTTTGACTTTTATTCTGTTATATTACATTTTCTTCTAGTTTAACATATCTGTTATTTTGAAAAAAAAATGTATTTGGTTTTTTTATATAAAAAAAAGAGTAATTCGCTGTCAATTCGACCCTTCAAAATTTTTCACGTCCAATGAATTCCCTTTCTATATAAAATTTTTCCTGTCACTTATATTAGTGAATAATGGAATTAGTGGAAATAATGGAAGTGAATAGAATTCTATTTTTTTCCTCCATTCTATATAGATCCTAAGAGTAGTTGATGTAACTCAAACATGGTAAGACTTTGAATCTGATTTTTTTAATAGCGTGTCTAGAAGTTGATTTTTATAGCGTGGTCTAGAAGTAAGAAAATACATATAAATTAGTGACTTTTGCCTCTTTCTATTAATGTATGTCTTGACTCTTCTGACTAGTCCTCTGGCGCAAATTTTCTATACCAATTACCAAGTGGGTCATAAATAGAATGGACAATCACTAAAAAGAAAAAAGAAAAATAAAACATATATATTTTAGCTTTTTTTTGAGTTAGTTTTTAGTGTTTTTATAAGTTAAAATTTTATTTCTATTAACTATAGCTTCCGTAATATAATTTTTATAATAACATTAGAGGTTGAGAGTTGAGAGAATTTTTTATGAAACATTAAACATTGAAACATTTAGTTTTTCATGTTTAACATTTAGCTTTTAATTCAATTTCTTTTTTTTTTTTACAATCACACGACTGTTTTTCCTTTAAATTTAGCTAATTAAATAATTAATATTTTTTTGTTATTTATGTTAAATAACTATTTTTAGGGAACACTCCTAATTTAAACTGTCATATAAACTAGCTAGTAGCAAATAAAATAGTTAATAACTAATACAATAGCTAATATATACTAAAATATCTAATATTATCTAATAGACCCTAAATTTTATATAATTTAATTTACTCAATGAAAATTTATAAAACTATGTAAATAAAAAGCTTAATTTCCAATAATTTTGACTTTTTTGTTATGTTAATTACTTCTTTTTCTAGTTTATTTCCTTTAATCTTTTTTATTCTTTAGTGTTAAGATAAAATTTATAAATTTACATGATTTTTAAACTTATTTTTTACGAGGTTATTGTTATTTTAAATCATAATAAAGCTTACCATTAGCATTTGAAACTATTATTTTGTAAAAAAATAAATAATATGAAATTGTTATTTTTGTTAGCATATTTATGTTAAAAATTGTAAATTAAAAATGGTAAAAACAAAATTAAAATTTACTATTTTAGAAAAATGGCATATTTGGTTTTTCTTCGTTCATAATCTACAAAAAAAAATTGGTGATATTGATGTTCAAAAGGTTCACCCAGGCTACAAGACTGTTAATTTGCTCATCAAAACACTTCTATAAATTGTCAATTGATATACAAATTTGGAATATGTAAACTCAAAGATTTTAAGTGATGGTTTCATGATGGGAGTAAATATGCAATGTACTTTTTTTTCCCCTTTGGTTTTTTGAATTCAAATGAGGTAGAGCTCATTGCTTTTTTCTCTACTATAGAACTTTACTGGTTTTCTAAATATAAGTCTCATCGATCAGTGAATCTAACTCCCGAAATATGCTTTATTGGATTTTTAATAAAACAAAAATGGCATTGGGGTTGGCAGAAAGATTTAACAAGTTTGATTCCATAAAGTCCCAAATGAGTCAAGTGGAGTTCAAATATATTAAAAGAACATGTAATCAGTTTGCAGATTATTTAGCAAATAAGGGGGTTGAGGCAACATGTCATGGCCCACACCTGGTTAGTATTGTCCGCTTTGGGGGCTTCCGTACGAGTCACCCCTCACGGATTTGTCCTTTGGGCAGGCTTAGATCCCCACCCAAAAGCTTGTCGCTTTGGGCAGGCTTAAGAATCCCCACCCAAAAGCGCGCTAACCAAGTGAGAAACCACCCCTCTTATGTACATCATTACTCCTCGCACTTAACCGAATGTGGATTCGCCTAAAGGTGCAACTGTAGGCTTAGAATCCCTCACAGTATGTCATGGCCCCACACCTGATTAGTATTGTCCACCGCTTTGGGGGCTTTCCGTATGAGTCACCCCTCACGGATTTGTCCCTTGGGCAGGCTTAGATCCCCACCCCAAAAGCGCGCTAACCAAGTGAGAAAGTGAGAAACCACCCCTCTTATGTACATCCCTTACTCCTCGCACTTAACCGATGTGGGATTCGCCTAGGTGCACTGTAGGCTTAGATCCCTCACAGTCACCCCCCGTAGGGACTCAGCGTTCGCGCTGAGGTTTGCCCCACCATCGGCCAGAGGAATGAGGCATCGGCTCTGATACCAAATGTCATGGCCCACACCTGGTTAGTATTGTCCACTTGGGGGTAAGCATGGCCAAATTACGATTTCGGGAACCGAAACCATCGGTTCGAACCAGCCCGAAATCATAATCGGAACCGATGAGAAACGAAACTGGGATGAACCGGAACCGGGACCGAAAAAATCCGGTTCGGTTCCTGTTCCAGCGAATAAGGAACCAGAACCGGCGGTTCCAGAGAACCGGTCAGGACCAGACTGGAACCGCCGGTTCTCCGTCCTGTTAGAACCGCCAGTTCGAACCGGCGGTTCTAACCGTTGTAACTGTCAGACCTGCTGTTTTTTTTAAAAAATTTATTGTGAAATGTCTTAATTACCCCTCCCAACAGCCATAAACAGCTACATAACGGCTAGTTTCAACGGCTACATAACGGCTAGTTTCAAGGGTATTTTTAGAAAAATGAATTTTTGGATTTATTATAAATACCTCATTTTATTTACAAATTCATTACAAAAACATCTCAACTCTCTCTACAATATACTACACTCTCTACTTACTCTCTCTACCATATACTACACTCTACTCTATATTAATCATTTATTCTTCTCTACTCTACTCTATATTCTTACCATGCAAATTTTCGGGTACGCTTCTAACCTTCTTTATTTATATATTCTGAAAAAATACAAAAAGAAGAATTAGCAAAAATGATTTCTATGGAACATTTATCTTTTAGTTTTGGTGAAAAAGTAGGTTTGGAGAATGCATCTATCCCTACAAACGACATCTATGATATGATTTCCCGGACCAATTTAAATTTTTGAGGTTTTCCAATGAAAAATTTGGGATATTCAACTCAAAGGAATCTGAATTTAAATTAATGAGCAATTTCAAGAAGATAAGAGCAAGAGCAACGAGCACAAATTGTTACAAGAGCAAGACAAAGTTCCGACATATTCTCCATTCATTTCACAAAAAAATTCAAAGGTAAGAAAATGTACAATGTAATTTACAATTATTGTGAAAAATCTTATAAATCTAAACAAGCAGGCGGCTATGGATCATTTTGGAAGCGGCTATGGATCATTTTGGAAGCATTTGGAGACAAAACATCCAACAAAAATAGGAGTTGATCGGTCTCAAACACAAATTTCCGGGTACACTTCTAACCTTTCTTTATTTAAATATTCTGAAAAAATACAAAAAGAAGAATTAGCAAAAATGATTTCTATGGAACATTTATCTTTTAGTTTTGGTGAAAAAGTAGGTTTTAATAATTATTGTCAAACATTACAAAAAAATGCTATTTTGCGACCGACGAATCGGTCGCAAAATGGCTAATATCGGTCGCAAATTGAACTTTGCGACCGAAAGATGTCGGTCGCAAAATACTTGGTCGCAAAAAATATTTGCGACCGATTATTCCATCGGTCGCAAAAAAGCGACCTATATAATCGGTCGCAAACTCGAATAATCGGTTGCAATTTTTGGTCGTGGTTTAATTTCAAATTCAGTCGCTAATTTGGTCGCAGGAAAAACGGTCGCAAATTTTTTTAATCAGTCGCAAATCGGTCGCAAAATGTTAATTTAAAATTGTAATTTTTTTTGGTATCAAATTCGGTCGCAAAATAAAAAAAATAAAAAAAAATTAAATATTATTATAAAACCAAAATTTTTCCGCACCTGTGAAAATTGACATATATACATATATATCACGCACGCAATTCAAGAACAATGTAAAAATGTAATTTTTATTGTACTGAACAAATTAAAATATCAAATTACAAATAAAAAGCTAAAAAGGTCCAAAATCAAATCTATGCTGCTGCTCATTTGCAGGATCCGATGTCGGATCGCCGGGAGGAGTACCTGCTGGATGTGATGTAGCACCAGGAGGGGTGACCAAGGTATCGTCTGCAGCATCGGGATCGGGAATCAGAGCCGGAAGTGGCTGCTGTTGAGACGTCGAAACAGTCAGTCCTGTAGCAGGCAAAGATCAGAGGAAGAAGTAACCAGCACGGGCTCAACACGGACAAGCCGCATCACATGCGCTCTAAGCTCTGCAATCTGTCTCTGCTGATCAGCAAGCTGAGCCCATATATCAGCATCATACTGCGAGTCAGTGGCTTCGGCTGTCGTGCTGCGCTGGCTTGTAGAACGTGAGCTGCTGAGCCAGTGTAAACTGTCGATGCCTGAGACCCGATTGTGCCGTATACCGCTTTCCTCTTCATTCCCGTGGCCCTACAGCCTCGAGATAAAGCCGCTACCTCATCATTCTTGACTCAGCTTCGGATTCATCGGTCTGAAGAAGTAAACAATACGCCTCCGAGCCTGTAGTATAATTCTCCGAAAACAAAAATTAATTAATCAAATGCAATTGCAAGCTTTATTATATTCAATTTGGTAGCATCTTCGCAATGGATTAGAGGGTAAATGTAAATATTATTCTTGTTTACCTTACATTGACCGCTTAGCGCACTCTGTCCGACAAAAGGTATTACGATCGTGGTCCTTCGTGTGAGTGTATGTACACCTCCATCGGTGTGGGGGCTCACGACCTAATTTTTTAGCCTGTAATGAATTTTTATGCATGATATATTAATATATATAGTGTCCTTTCATTTAACATCAGTTCTTTGTAAAAGGTACTAGTTCACTTACTAATATCGAGCTGTCTCTATAGGCAGATATAGATCCGCCTGTGTGTCGCGAAGGTCCCTGCTCCATTCACCGCCAGTCTCACTGCACCTGTTTTGTGCAAATATCTCCCGCTTTCCTCCTGAATGCAGGATCCTCCCAAGCCCTTTTTGCCAGCTCTCCCCATATCCTTCCTGAGACACGCCACTGCTGCTTCTTAACCCCGCTTTCTTCTCATCCTATAGGTGAAGTCAGCAATATCGATCGGCGCATATCTTCTCCCCAGGCTACTTTCAGCAATAGCCGTAATGGCCTTCGTCCATATGAAAATGTTTTCTGCAAAAAAAATGAAAATATAGCGGTTTAAACACTAAGGATGTACTTGAATTGTAAACATTGAAATGATGATCATAACTAGCAAAGAGTACCGTGAAGCTCCTCCAATAAATCTCTCGCCTCTTGTGGTACGCATCCCATGTTTGTAATCCTTCTTTATGCAGCTGGTACCATTGAATTATCTTCAAAAATTTGCCTCGCTGCTCGAGAAGAATGGATATATGCCTGAAAAGAGAAAACAGAAGTGAAATATAATTACACAAAAAGCATCACAGTTAAATGATAAGTACAAAATATAATTACAAAATAATGCCTGTAAAAAATTTGAATAAGTACTTACTGTCCCGCTAAAAACCAAACTGCAGGGTGGACACGTGGAATCTGATGAAGCTGCAAAAGAAATGACAAAAATGTTATAAATTTTTAGATAATTAATAATATAATTAAATTGAAACAGGTAATGACATTTATGGGTTACCTTGCACAGTAGTTGACTGTGCAGCGGTGGATGTCTGTTACTGGTCAAGAAGGAAGGAGCAGAAGGCTGTGATGGCGGCAGTAACTCGGACGCTGAGCAGAGGATGAAGCCCTAGACGTTACCTGAGAAAGGATGTGGATGGCAGCAAGTACTGGTCGCTGAGCAGATGACGAAGCCCCCAGACGTACCTCGACGAAAGGACCGAGGGAATCGACCCTCCTCGTCCACGGGCACTAGCGTCCAGGGCCATGAACCTCCACGTGAACCACTGCGCGCGTCAGTCACGGTCCTGCCTATAGCCATCTGTGCTGCGTTCAGAACCTAGATAAAAAGATTTTATAATTATATTACTTGGCTGTGGTAATATGGTAAACAAAGTGAATACCTTGTTCTTCATTGGATAATATTAATTACATATACTTTGTCAAATTGTAAACCCAGTAAATTGCATCTAAGGTTTTTAAAGTGTCTTGAATATCATCAGCTTTCCTCTTCTTCAATATTCGTCTTATGAGGTACCCATGATGATTTGAATCTTCTTCCTTTCTTCATCAATCTGATGGTCCTATTTCCAACATAAAGATCGGCTTTCCATCATCCATCTAATCTGTTAAATCTTCATACCTTGCATCGGTTGCGTTTCAACCCTAAACTTCTTGAAATGCCTCCAATACTTGCGAGTAAGAAGATTGTTTCATTTTCAAGTGCATGAACAACTGATCTAGCCTTGAATTTTACAAACACTGCCATCCAATCGCATCCTCTCTCGTTTAAATGATGGATATGGGAAACATAGTACACCTGTGCAGCTTGCATTGCCAAAATACAAAAGGTTCATACTTTGTATATCTTCTTCTTTTGATTAATATCAACCGATTATACTTTAGGATGAACCTTCGTGCCAATGTTTGCCGGTGATCAAACCATTCCACATTTTGAATAAGATTGTACACTTCTTGGT
>NW_023590900.1:0-74891 GCF_014843425.1 Jatropha curcas
ATTGCTTAAATTTGAATTGTTTACATAATTTGTCCATGGGTTTATCATATAAAAATCCCTTCCATTATCAGTTATGATGTATCGAGGCACACCAAAACGATAAATGATGTTCGTTCTAATAAAGCTCACTACAGTCTCCTTCTTGATTTCTTTGAATGGAGCAGCTTCAGTCCATTTCGAGAAATAATCAGTTGTAGCAAGAATGTGTAGGTGGCCATTTGAACTTTTTGGAAGTGGTCCTATAACATCCAATCCCCAAGCTTCGAAAGGCCATAGCAAGAATGTGTAGGTGGCCATTTGAACTTTTTGGAAGTGGTCCTATAACATCCAATCCCCAAGCTTCGAAAGGCCATGATGCTACTATTGGGTGAAGTGGTTCAGGCGGTTGATGAATCAAAGTTACATGTAATTGACACTCTTGACATCTTTTAGTATAATTCATGTAATTCATTACCATTGTAGGCCAATAGTACTCCTTCCTTTTAATCTGGAAGTGCAACTTTGGCCCAGACTGATGTGCACCATAAACACCTGAATGTGTTTCCTCTAAAGCTTTAGTGGCTTCTTCCTCTCCAAGGTAGCGTAAGAAGACTCCATCAAAAGAGCGACGATAAAGCGTACCTTAAAACTTTATGAAGCGAGAAGCCCATCGTCTTATTTCAGCTTTCTTCTTTAGATCATTTGGCAATTTTCCATGCTCCAGATAATTACAAGCGGTTGTCGCCAGTCTTCTTTATCAACTTCATAAATGGAGATACCATCCACCTCTTCGAGTTCGACATCCAACATTGGCGATACTACCCATCTCTTGCATATTGGCACTTTTGCTTTTACATCTACTAATGCTAGAGTTGACGCCACATTTGCTAAAGCATCAACTTGGCAATTTTCCTTTTATAGTACGTGCTCGATGGAAGTACTATCAAACTGAGAGAGAAACTTAACAGCATAGTTAAAGTAAGGCAACAACTCGGGCTTTCCTTTCAATGAAAATAATTAATTTGCTTTCTCTATTCATGTGTAGGGCCCAACTACTGTGTTAATTCTTCAAGGACAAATGCTTTCTTTGATAATGAACCTCAATCAACAGCTAGAAAGAACCTCATCTGCTTGGCTCAAAGTAAGTCCCTAAATTCTAGGGTCCACAATTGGTCGGCAGATTAATCATTACCGAATTTGCATTAATCCATTTACGGATTACTGTGTTTTTCATTTATCGACCTATTTTCATATTTATTGAATTAAAAATTTATTTATGGAGTTTTACTGTTTACCGATCAAATTTACCAAATTCATCAATTTACTATATTAAGGTTGGCTTTTTTTAAAAATAAAAAATAAAATGATACCATTTTGAGTAAATCGATAAACCAAAAAATTCAATTTTTTGATACCATACTAAATCATTTATCATCTACCATATTCTGTTCAAATAATTTGTTGTTTACTGTTTTATTGAATAACTAAGTTTAGTTCGATTCGGTTAGTTTAAAGGTATTTTTTATTCCCTTCTAATAAATCCTTAGTTTACTTAATTATTTAATATTTTTAGTGAAATCACATCAAACCTCTAACTTTTTTCCTTTTCCTTTAACCATTTGCCCCTCTTCATTTAGATGTTGAAAGTTTTGTTCCCTTAATTTATATTCCAGGCTTTGCCCTATTTAATATATCACCAAAAATCAAACTAATATATCCAAGAATTAAAATAATGCATGAATTAATAGGTATCTTTTAAGATTAGTAGATATACAAATTGAATCGTATTCTAATATTAACCTTTTTTATTGAAAAAATAGTGATTAGAACAGGAAGCATAGCACTGTATGATTATGGCAATAAAGAGGATCACATGAAGCACTATAGATAGCCAAGTCCTCCTACATACAACATGACAAGTATTCGAAATGACCTTCTTCCTCTCTTTCTTGGCTATGGAGGTCAGGACACACTTTCTAATGTAAAGGATGTGCAATTTCTTCTGGCCAACCTCAAAGATCATGATGGAGACAAGCTAGTTCTTCTATTCAGACAAGATTATGCCCATGAAGATTTTGTTTTTGGTGTTAACGCTAATCAAGTTGTGTATCATCCTCTAACGGCTTTCTTTAAGCTGATCTGAGTCTACCTCTATATATATGATCACTTGGATTTATTTCAATTGTATTGATTATTGCACTTCTTTAACAATTTAATTTTTCTTTTCTTATTAGCGCATAATAGATGTTTATGAGTGGTTAATTGCAAGAAGGCCAAATTCAAGAAAGAATAATACTTCCTCTGTTTTATTTAGATAGGAAAAAATTTGCACAAGGATTAATCCTTATGCCCCAAACATAACATTAACTCCTACCCATATTTTTAGGTTTTTTTTTTTTTTTTTTTTTTTTTTTTTTTTTTTTTTTTTTTTTTTTCTAATATGTCCTTTTTTTTTTTTTTTTTTTTTTTTTTTCTAATATGTCCCAAAACATAACATTAACTCCTACCCATATTTCTATGTAAGGTCACACATAAATGATAGAGAAAATGATTGTATTAATTTCATATTGCATCATTTAATGAGTGATTTTGGGGTATTCAAGAACATTAATTAAAAGTAGGAATTAGCCTACTATGATTGAAATAAACTCTGAAATGCAGTTCAACATTCAATTGCAAATTTGTTAATAGATTGGTGTTTAGGGCCTCAGTTTCCTTAGAGTATATCTGCAGTTTAATTGTTTGTGGTGTACTTTATGAATACGTTTATGCGCTTACTTATACGATGCGTTCGCATATTTTCATTACTTTGTGCTTCCTATTAATATATGTCTACATTTTTATTATTATAGCTCTATGTATCCATTGTTAATACAAAGTTGTTCTCAAGTTTTGTAAAAATGTCTGGTTGATGTAAATTTATTCTCAGTTTATGTATACTTGTTCCCATTTTTTAACTAATGTTTTTCAAATGACAATAACTTGAATGTGCACAAAAAAAAAAAAAACAAAAAATTGAAAATATGTTTACAAATCCAGCACTTTGTTAGTTCTTTCTTACTCACCATGAGCTTCTTTGCTGTCAGAAACAAATTGACTACCTTCCATTTGCAATTGTTATCCCATACATTTTAGTGTTCATTTTATGAATATGTCAAAATAACCTCATTAAATACACTTCTAAGTCTTCGTCTGCCACTATCTTGTTATTCTCCCATTATTAAAGCTCTTTTCAGAAACTAAATAAGGGTAAAGTAGTCTTTCTAAATTGGCATTGTTCCCAAAATTATTAAATTGGGTAATATTTCCTTTCTAAATAGACATACAAAATGAAAACTTTTCCTATCTAAATAGAATAGAGGGAGTATTGATCTTTAATGATCTAACATGAGAAATATCCTTCTTGATCATTAATAAAGATTAGGGAGTGAGTATTTGGTTCATCCGGTCGTTTAAAAAAAAAATTTCAAACCGAATCCAATAAATAAAACCAAATAGCACAAAGAGATTGAAACTGAACCAAATTAATTGATTTTTCTATAAAATAAGTAAATTGAATCGAGATTATGTGATATCAAAAAACTTAAAAACAGGAAAATAACATTGAACATTTAAAAGAAAAAATCTAAACTCGAAAGGGTGATCCACGTAGAAAAACTAAAACAACAACAATAACTAATTGTTTAATTACAACAAACTATTAACTTAACTAAATGTTATAACAAACCAATTTTTTGTAACTATAATAAAATATTTAAACTCAAACTATTCATATTGGCCCTTCCAAAAATTCTGTTTTTTACTTTTAGCCTGATATTTAGTGGGTTAACTAGAATTTTAGAAAATCTAGTGGAAGGTTAGATCTAGGTGATTGATCTATTTCCTTTGAAATGTTGATTTTTCTCTTACCTTTAAAAAGAGATAACATAATAAAGAATCTCAAGAGGTATTCTTGAAGTGTGGATGTGGCAGATTAGTGTCGAACCACTATAATTCCCTTGTGTGTATCTTCTTTTATTCTAGATCTTGCTTGATCACACTTTCTTCACACACATTTATTTATCTTTTATGAAATGCTAAGTTGTTGATGTTTTTCTTAATAGCTGGATTTCTATTCATGATTTCTTCAGTTCTATCCTATTTTATTATATTGTAAAGAAATCTGTATCTGAGCAGTATTTCAAGTTGTAATTTTTAATGGCTTTATGAGGGAGTTCTACCTCTGATAACCTATCCTTACAAAGTTTTTCTATTTGTGCTGCATATATCTTTCTGATTTTGTTTTTAAAGTTTTAAAGTTAAATTTTTAGAAAAATTAATTCACTCTCTCTTGGGTTGTGCCATATAACGGAAACCACAATATTAAAATATATATATATATTTTTGATAATGCTACTACAAGAGCATATTCAAAAGTATAAAATATTATTCATAACTTATGGATTAAATATAACAATATTATCATTAATAAATAAATCAGTCATATCTCATAAATTGTATCGCATGTTTCTTTTAATGGAAACATATCCAGAACGAAATATAGTATTGTGCTAGTCCAATAATTTATTTATGATTTATTTTTTCTGCTACACATTTCAAAATTAATATTTTCTCAAACTATTTTGGAAATAAGTGGATATTTAATTGTTAAATATATAGTGGAAGAAAATTATTGTTTTAATGCAATTTACATTAATTTTTTTTTATTTTCTTCCTTATTGTATCTTCAAGGCACATAATATACACGTATAAAGATAAATAATTCATAATCAATATTTTAAAAGTCACAAATCTAAGTCCTATAGGATTTTCCATGATAAAACAGCAATAGCATACTAGTTTAATTCTAGAATTATATTCTATATAATAACCAATCAATATAAAATGTAAGATTGAATTAATATTTATAATTCAAATTTAAAATATACATGAGGCACAATTGTATATAAAATTACCTTTCAAATGAGAACAACCTTAGTAATGCAAACTTTAACTTTCGTTGTGGTAAACTATAACTTGTCCTTTCTTTAACCGATTTCATCAAGAAAACAACACAGAAGTTTGATTAAGAAAAAAGTACCAAAAAAGTTTTAAAACAATTTCATACTATTTGATCATAACTTCGTGCTGATAATATATTATAAAATATAGAAAATAAAGAGAATTTAAAGAAATAAAGTAGAGAAAATATAGAAAGAGTAATTCTTTTATCAACAGTCTAACTCAACTATAGAGAAAATAGAGAGAAAAAAAATTCTTATATCAGAATCTTTATCACTCAATCCATAATAATTAAAAAACTATTTATAGGATACATAATACATTTTAAAGTACATAACCATATATTCCAAATAATATAACTATACATTTTATGAGATCATAAATAAACATATGGAGAAGATAACTAACTAAATGGATATCCACGTAATTATAATTTTGATAACACCGCGCATTTGTCATTGTCATGCTTTTTATTTTGGCATCTCATGATAACTGCAGTCCTAAAAACAATTCCTGTATTACAACAGCTAGAGTTGCCACTTCTTTTATCACTTTTCATTTTACTTCTGTTTGAAAATGAATAACAACAGATAGAGTTTGCCACTTCTTTTTTATCACTTTTCATTTTACTTCTGTTTGAAAATGAATAACATAATCTCTTGAAGAAGGGATATCTTACTGTATTACAAACAACTAGAGGTTCCACTTCTTTGTCACATTCCATTTTATTTTTCAGTTTGAAAATAATAATATAATTCCTTTGAAGAAGAATGATTTTAACTGTTTACAACAAGCTAGAGTTTGCCTCTTCTCTTGTGACTCCCATTTTACTTCTGTTGAAAATGAATAACATAATTTTCTTGAAGAAGGATGGTCTTAGGCTTTCTGTTAAACTCAAATTATTCTTCTGAAAGTTCACAATTACCTTACTGCGACCCTACAAGGGTGCCTTTTGTCTTATACATGAGCTTTTAGGTTTCACTATAAAAATTGCAGAAAGCAAGAAAACTTGCTATTCAGTGCATCTGGCACTTATGCGGCTAAAATGGCTGCTTATAAGCAATGCTTTAACCACCTTCAATTCTGCGGTGATTGCCATTTCTGCTTTTTTTTAGCAACTGTAAGGCTGCAAAGAACAACTACATGCAAATTACAAAGCTTCTTAATTAAACAGTATTTGCAATCCATGGTGGGAGGCACACAAGGGCTATACATGCAATTACAAGTTCTAATAACAGTATTTGCAAATCCATGGTGGAGGCACAAGGCTATATTTGCCAAGAACATAAAGTGCTCGACTCGATCTATTTCTCTAGTTTTATGTGTTTAAAATCATTTCTAATTTATGATGATTAATATATATATGTTAATGGATTTCAGGTAACAACAAAAGATGGTTATATTCTAAGTATACAAAGAATGCCCGCAGCTCAGTCCGGTAAGTTTGCAGACAAGCCTCCAGTTCTGCTGCAACATGGGCTATTGTCGGTTAGTAGCTCCTTAATTTTGCTATTCTATTCTATATAATATGGTTTAGAATTTCACATGAATTAAATACAAAAAGTTATAGACTGAATATGAAATTAAGTGTATATATAGACACACACACACTAATGTTTATTATTTGATGACAGGATGGTGCAACCTAGCTATTCAATTCTCCTGATGAATCTTTAGCTTTCATATTAGCAGACAATGGCTATGATGTGTGGATCGCGAATACTCGTGGGACTAGATATAGCCGCGGACATGCCTCTCTTAGTCCCACTGATTCGGTTTGATTTATTTTTTTTATAGCAGTCATTAGTATCTATAATACTGATGGTTACTGAAATAGTTTAAACTAGTAGATTGCGGAACACTAATTTGTTATTATTTGTTAACACAATATATATATAATTCTCTTTATTATTATAACAATAAAAATACGGTGTAGATAAAAAACACATCCAAAAAACTCTTTAAGTAAGTTTATTTTTTGGGAATCAAATGATAATGCTATAGTTAAAACAAATATATAGTTCTTGAAGACTTTTGTTAAGCTGATAGTTGTTTTTTGTAATTGCAGGCTTATTGGGATTGGTCATGGGATGAAGTAGCTGCTTATGATCTTCCTACCACATTCCAATATGTGCATGACCAGACAGGGCAGAAAATATACTACGTTTGGCCATTCCTTGGTAAGCAACTGCTTTTCTTTTCTTTTTTTTTTTTTTTTTTTTTGAAATGAGTGAGAAAATAAAAATTATACTGCTGTATTTGTAGGGAACTTGAATTGTTTGGCTGCCTTTTCACAAGAGAAGTGATAAACCACGATAAGGGCAGTTGCTTTGCTTGTCCAATTGGCCGATCTTAATCAGATTCCATCGCTGCTTGCCAGAGCTGCCGCCACTAATTTTGGGCCGAGGTAAACAAAAATTACTTAAATGACACTCAGCTCTTTTTTTTTTTTTTTCTTTTTTTGAAATGATAAAAATAAAAATTATACTGTGTATTTGTAGGGAACTTTAATTGCTTTGGCTGCCCTTTCACAAGAGAAGTTGATAAACACGATAAGGGCAGTTGCTTTGCTTAGTCCAATTGCCTATCTTAATCAGATTCCATCGCTGCTTGCCAGAGCTGCCGCTCACTAATTTTTGGCCGAGGTAAACAAAATTACTTAAATGACACTCAGCTCAGCTTACCGATTCAAAAAATATTTATCTGGGCCGGGTATATAACTCCAACTATGAATCAAACTAATAAAATAAAATATTCTTTAAAAACTGTTATTATTTTATCTTTTATTTTTTTAATTATACGATCAGAAATATCATGATTTCAATAAAAAAAATTATATTTTTATTGCTTTTATTCATAGATGGACCATGAACATGGACTTTATAAGTTTTCCTCACTAATTCAAGGGTGAAGTAATATAATACTACTAATAGGGCTTTTCTGGGTAATGGGTCTTGGGTCCCCAACAATAGTCCATTTGATCAAACTATTCGAACAAGATAGCTGGAGGTGCTTTTTTCGGCTTAGGCTTATAAAAAATAGGCTTAGCTCAAATTGGCCCGCCTCATACAGTAATACGATTATGCAAATCCAATCGAATTGGTTAAAGCCAATAAATCAAAATTTTTTAACACCTAAATCAAATTAAACCGATTTTTTTATATATTCGAACCGAATGAATCTAACGTCTTCATCTGATTTAGTTTGATTTGATTTAATTATGTACACTAAAAATAAATATTCTAGTTAACTAGCATTTAAATTAAAATTTCATCAATTCAAAATCAATCTGTCATAATATTAAGTTAGATCAGCATTGTTTTGGTTTGGTAGCCACAAACTCAAAGGTTTATCTCCCCTATTGATTATAATTTATTTTTTAAAAAAAAAATCTAATAATAATAATAATAATAATAATAATAATAATAAACTATAAATCTCCATTTCTAAAGTTTTGTTCTCAAAATTTATATTCCAGGATTTTTCCCTATTTAATATGTCACCAAAATCAAACTAATATATCCAATAATTAAAATAATGCATGAATTAATAGATATCCTTTTAAGATTATTAGATAAGGCTGAAAAGCATAAAATTTGAATCATATTCTAATATTATTTTATTTTTGAAAAATAGTGATTGGAACAGGAAGCATAACAATGTATGATTATGGCAATGAAGAGGACAACATGAAGCACTATAGGCAGCGAAGTCCTCCTATATACAACATGACAAGCATTCCAAATGACCTTCCTCTCTTTCTTGGCTATGGAGGTCAGGACAAAATTTCTGATGTAAAGGATGTGCAAGTTCTTCTGGACAACCTCAAAGATCATGATGTAGACAGGCTGGTTCTTCTATTCAGACAAGATTATGTCCATGTAGATTTTGTTCTTGGTGTTGGTGCTAATCAAGTTGTGTATCATCCTCTAATGGCTTTCTTCAAGCTGAACTGAGTCTACCTCTATATTTATGATCACTTGGGTTTATTTCAATTATATAGAATTATTGCACTTCTTAAACAATTTAATTTTTCTTTCCTAAATATTGCATAATAGATATTTATGGTTAATTACAAGATGGTCAAATTCAAGAAAGGATAATGCTAATCTTTAGTGACCTCACACGAGAATTCTCTTTCTTGATCATTAATCAAGATTACGGGTAAATATTTTGTTCATTTAGTCATTTTAAATAAAATTTTCAAACTGAATCCAATAAATAAAACCGAATGAGTCAGAGAAATCGAACCAAACGAAGTTAATTGAATTTTGTATAAAATAATTAAATTGAACCGAGATGATGTAAAATTGAAAAATTTTTAGAAATGAATAAAAAATTTGAACATTCAAAGGCGAAAATCTGAAGTCAAAAAGGTGATCCACGTATAAAAACCTAAAACAACAGCAAAACTAATTGTTTAATTGCAACAAACTGCTAACTAAAAGTTATAACAAACCAATTTTTTGTAACTATAATAAAATATTTAAACTTAAACTATTCATACTGGTCCTTCCAAAAATTCTGGTTTTTACTCTTAGCCCAATATTTAGTTTCTAACTATGCCCTGATAGAGAGAGATTCTGATAGAAATTCTTCCAAATAAACTCTCTCTCTCTCTCTCTCTCTCTCAATCTCTTATTACTCATACATACATGTTTGGCCTTAAAGTAAAATAATTCTGAGCAGCAAAATATGCGGCTAAAGTCTGATCATCATGGCAATCATTCCGTCCCTTATAATGTCCTTTCAAGAATAGCTCGTCGCAGCGAACAGCTCGGCGACGGTGACAAGATGATACTGAAACTGGTTTGTTACAGCTCTTGAGTAACGACGTCGTTGATAAGATTTTCTTCAATTTTCTACCACATTTGATGAGTTTATTCTCCGCTGCTATGCTTCCCAATCCCATGGTTCTTGCAGCTTTGATATTCCAATTAGATATAAACATTATAACTAGAGATTACTATATATATATATATACACATATATATAGTAATCTCACATGGATATTGTGTATGGGTTTTTGGTTGGTTGATGAGGTTTCTTTTTGGAAACTTTTTGCAGGCTTTGCATTAAGGATTAGGAGGTTACATATAATTAAGTTTGTTAGAAAAAGAGAGATACTTTGCTTACGTATCGGTTTGCTATTTAGAGAAAGAGAGACTGTTACCGAAAGCATATGAAATTGAGGATTAATCTTGTTGCTACACGTGACCTAAGCGTTACAACACCCAGGGGCGGAGGGAGGGGAAATTTTTTTTAAATTTACATTATAATTTAGTATAAAAAATTTTCGTTTTGATCCCCTAACGTTTTGAAAAATTTATCTTGACTTTCAAATTCCAAAGTCTAGCCTCCTGTCTATATGTTTATTTAGGTTTTCTTAAATATTGTGAGTCATCAAAAGCAGTCAGGGGGTAAAGAACACTTCAACGTAGCTAACGGTCTGTCGATATCTGTAAATGAGAAGATAGCTAAGGAACTCTCAAGGCACTCAAAAAAGTTACCATGTTGCAATATGAAACAAAAACATAAATTATATTGGCTATTGCCTTAATCCGAAAATCGTTTTGTGGGACCTAAAGAAAAAGAAAAATTGCTATCTGAATTCTGGTTTCAATAATTTTTTTTTTTCTTTTAACAAAACATTTATGTTTCATTCAATTGAAAAGCAAGCTGTTAACGTGACTTTATTTTATTGGATGGGCTTATAGCTGACGGGGTCTACCTAAGAATTCCTCTTGATTTAGAGTCTTTCTGCGTTTAATCGGGATCAAACCATTCTCTAAGATTTTAGTGTTGATTTTAATTCAATTGGTTTGGTGCTTAGAAAAAGACCTGTTTTTTATATTTTGATTTTGGTTATTTTTTTCTTTTTAAGTTGAGATCAAAATTGACAAAAGTGTGGATTGAAATTTGGTTTTGATTCAACCTGGAATTTTTTGATTTTATGGGTATAAGAAAGTGTTCTACTTCTGCATAAAAAGAAGCATTGAAGATTGAGTGGAGCTAAATATATAAATTCATCCATGTACTTTTCATGAAAAATTGTGGCATCTGAACTTTTATTTTGATATATTCAATTTATAAAATTTCACTTATTAAATACTTTTAACCTTTAATATTAATGGGATTGAGCATTTATTAATTATAATCGAAAAAATATAAAATTATTATTTCAAATTTATATTAACTACATATCAAATTAATATTTTGCATAAAAAATTAAAAAATTTAAAAATAATTGTTACCGATATAAAAAGTGTGAAATGTTATTGAAAAATTTTTAACTATATAAGTGTGATAAGTTCTAGCAAAATTTGGGATATCACAAATTTCTGTTTGCAAAAAGTATTGTAGCAAATTTGTGTGACTTACTTTTATGCAAGAAAAACATTTATTACATGTAGTTGGTACATGCAAATTTAGAGGTAGCTTGATCATTTAGAAGATTCAAGTGCAGTTAGCACATTTTCCTGCATTGTTTAATATAAAATTCAAGATTTTACTCAATATTTATATTCAAAATTTTGCAAAATAACTTATAAAATGAAGGCTAATTCAATAAGTGCAACACTCAATAAAAAAATAAAGATGTCTTTACTATAAGATATACATAAAATATATATTCGCTGGGTCAATAGAGCAATGAAATATTCGAGGAAATTAAATATAAAATAAATATGAGAGAAATGAATTGAAATAATAATAAATTTATATACTAAGATTCATCACAATTAATTGTTCCATTTTTAGTTTTTCACATACCAGTAATTTGCTTTCACGTTAATAATATACTTGCACTACAATTAATTGGATCAAAATTTGTTATGGACAATGGAAGTCTTATAGGCCATGGATATAGCTTTGTCAAACTATGATAATTCTTTATCTGGTGTGCGCACTATTCAATCATATTAATGTAAAAACATCCATTCACAACCCAGCTTTTCGTAATCAACGATTTAGCAAATTCCTATTTTTCAAAGGAGTAATTAAATCCAAATTAGAAAGAGAAAAATTTAATAATAGAAAATACCCTATTTCATTTCTCTATAAGCAATACTCTAAAAGAATCCTCTCTTTATATAAACATCACCATCAATTTGACATATCATTCTTTTTAGAGCATATGATACTTGTAGGAATTGTAGGTTGGAACTCTTTTGTTTCGGACATATTCAATATTCTTTTGATGTTTCATTTTGTTTAAGTAATTGATAATCTCACAATATATATATTTCTTTTGATGTTTTCATTTTTGTTAAGTAATTGATAATCTCACAATATATATATTATATATATATAATAATTATATATATATATATATATATATATATATATAAACAATTATCCTTGTATATATAAACATATCCTTGGCGACAATGAAAAGGTGTTATTTCAATATAAGTTACAAACAAATATTATAATAATTCAAATTTTTCTGAACGATATTAAAGAATCAACTATTTTTCTGTTGTTATATGATACTATGATTTGCAATGCAACGAAATTAGTAGTTGAACTAAATTCAATTTACTTTTTACAGCCTGAATAAAGACAAGACATCATCATATTTTTAATTTGGAAGATCATAGTTTTACAATGAATTTGCTATATGCAACTGCAATAGGAGATTCTACATTTCAATGGAGCATTTGCCAGCATGTAATTTGGTGATTTTGAGCTTCATTTAGTTCTGTATTATAAATAAATTATATGCATGATTTCTTTTTTTTTTTTCCCTTATATTTTATGGATGCATTAAAGTGCTCCAAATTTCAAAATTGAAAATTTATATTACAACATTACAAGATAAGTACTTGATGACTGATTATATTAGTTTTTGGAGAACTTACAAATTAAGAAGGAAGTTCATTTATTGGTACAAGTGATTTTATTTATCATCTAATTCTGTTCAGGGAATGTCTTAAGCATACCACCATAGCTAGCAGAGACAAAGGCACAACACTTACACGAAGGATTTTGTACCTCTTTACATTTTCTAAAATTCATTATAACTGTATTTCAATATATATATATATATATATATAACAATACAATATTATATATATATTTAAAATTTTAAAATTAAGATTTTCAAATGTGGTCATACCTTATAATATTATATATATATTTAAAATTAAGATTTTCAAATGTTGGTCATCCTATATGTTAATTTTATTTTAAAATAAATTTTAAAAAGTAAACGTTTAAAAATTTAAAAGGCTTGTTTATATATATTCAATTTAAAATTTTATTTTTTAGAAAATAAATCCAATCAAATTATTCAAATATAAATAAAAAAGGAATATTATAAAAAATACTTTTTTATCTCTCTTGTAAATAAAATATTTAAAATTATAATAAAAATATAATCAATTATTTAAAAAATAAATTAAAAAATAAAATATAAAAATTTTCAAATGTCTCGTTATCATATATATTTATTAAAATATAAATTTAAAAAGATAAAATCTAAAATTTTGAAATACTTAATTATTTATTCTATTTAAAAAAGAATTTTAATAAATTATATCCAATTAACTAATAAAATATAATTTTTTAATCGGTCATGCCTAAGGTTATATATGATATTCAAATTTCATTAAAGAATTTATTAAAAATCTCATTATTTTCCTCTATTCTCATATTTATATATAGTATTGACTAGTTTTCACAAATGTTCATTGCACGTTGTTTTTACTCATTGATTTTTACTCATTGTAAGTAATTTAATTTAATTTATATAATTAGTTTCTTATTAGTTTTTTATTATAAATTATATATTATAATATTATAAATAATTTATATTACTAAAAAATCTAAGAGCATTCACAAAATATAAAAAATATAATTTTTATGGAATAATAAAATAAATAATTCAAGAATTAAATAACTTGTTGAGGAAAGAACATATTTATAATAATAAAATATATTATAATTTGGCAACTAAATTTTTATGAAAATAAAATTATATATCAATCAATTTAAATGTTCTTATAGCAGTTTAAATTTAATAACTTAATTTTTATGTATATAAATATAATATTATAAATTTCTTTATTATTAAAATATAAAAAACCAATATTAACTATTATAATAATTAATATATTAATTATGGGTCTAGCACATTCTTCACCATCGGTGACTATTACAAATTCACAATTTATCATCTGCATATTTTCTCGTATTTAATAATAAAATTTTAAAATATGATATTTCAATAATAATAAAAATTTTTATTAGCTTTATAAGTTAAAAATTTTAGTATTTTCTAAATAATTTTCAATATTACAATTAAATACAAAATAAATTATTTTCGAAAATATTTTCCATAAATAAATTATTTTCCAAAAACAAATGGTTTGAATTTCGATAATCAAACCATTTTAGAAATGGGTGATAATATTTCTGCAACTACAGAGCAAATACAAACAACTTGACATAACACACACAACTAAAAATGAAAGATAAAATAAATAGAACACAATTTTCCAATTTCATATACGCAGGCAAAAAACTGTGTAATAGAAATAATATATATGGTGTTTATGTTGATTTTCTTCAAGAGAAGAGTACATATAATTGGTTAATGATCGGCTACATCCATGGAAAAATCAAGGCACTTTTCTCTTTTACTCCGCTAAAGCTAGATATTGCTAATGGCTCTCTTTGGACAGGGTTGAGAGGTTTTTTTTTTTTTTGAGATCGGAGGATAAGATATTCGAATATAGATTTATTATCAGATCATATATGCACTTATCATTAAGTTATATTTTGGTGTGTGGAAATCAAGGCAATTTACTAATCTATAAAATGTTTTTTTAAAAAAATATGATTACCGTTTTATTTATTTTTCTTAGTGAATAATCAAAAGTGCATTCTTGATACTAAAAAATCATTTTTATTCCCTTCATCTCAAAAAGATAGTACAAGCTATTTTTTCACACATATTAAGAAATTGAAGTTACTAGGGTTAGCTGACAATTAATCTTATTACTATAACTTTTCTATTATACACATCTTAAATAACACATGAATAATTATTATATTTAAATAATAAAAATCATATTGATAATATAAAATGAGAAATTTAAATTGCAATTAAATGAGAGTGACTAATATTGATGACTTTTTAAAATTCAAGAGGAAAAAAAAAAAGAATAAAACTACTAATAATTGAGCAATGCTATTTGGCTCATGGCGATCCTGGATCATGGCACTTCAGATTACAGATATAATCTTGAGTGGTTTAGGAGGGATAAATAGATGGAAAAGAAATTTAATTTCAAAGGAAAATGTATGCATTAAATACATGTTCCCATAATTAATTATTTTACTTTACTTTATCACATAATTAATTATATATGTCGTTAAAAATAATGACAACCATTAATTTTATTGGTCATGATTAATTTGATTCAAGCTAATCAAAATAATTTATATACATAATAAAATTTTCAAGTCTAAAATATATTCTATAAGGATTGAATAACACCCAAATAATTATAAACTAGACTGGCGATCAAATCGCTATCATGACCGGATCAAGAAACCAGATTATTAATTTTTTAATCAATATATATATATATAAGCAAGCATTTTTTTTTTCCCTAGAAAGTTGACATGTAGCATATTCACTTGGTACTTTAATTGACATGTGGCATATTCATCCAATTAGACCTCAACTTGGCATGGTTTGATTTGATTATTTAATGTATTAATGTATTGGCTTAGTTTGGTTTGTTTGGATTTATTTTGAATTAGTGTTTTTGGTTTGGTTTGATTTGATTATTCAATGTATTAATGTATTGGTATAATTTGGATTTATTTTGACTTAATATTTTTTATTTGATTTGATTATTTAATATATTAAGATATTGATTTGATTTGGATTTATTTTGAATTAGTGTTTTTGGTTTGATTTGATTTGGTTATTTAATGTATTAGTCGCTTTAAGCAATTATTATTAATTATTAGTTTTTAAAAAATGATAAAGTTTAATAACAATGAATTATTCAATTAATGTATTAATCTATTGCTTTGTAATAAATCTTTACTCTCAAATTTGTGAAGTAACAAACTGTTGACTCAATAGTTAATTTTATCTTGAGATTTCGATGATTATACAAAATAAATAAATTTAATATTCTTGTATGTGCTAATATTAATTTATGCAAATTTTTTTTAATATGGAAATTGCTAAATGAGGCAAGTTCCCACAAATCTAATATTCTTTAAAGACCATAAAAATTATTTAAGATTTTTTTTAGTGGTTAGTATCTTAGAATATTTTGTAAGATAGAGGAATATTCTTTTATAAGTACAAAAATATTTTTCTTCTCTCTCAAAATAATTTTTGAAAGTTACTTTAATAATAAAAGTCAAATCATGATCTTTTTAAATTACTTACCTAAATGAAAAAGATTTTGGCTTAATTATTTTTGGTAATAAAATATTTGAAAAAGATTTACATATATTTTTATTTTTGGAAATTACTTTATAAAAAGGAAGGTCAAATCTCTTCGTTATTTTACTTTACTAAACGAAAAGATTTTGATTCAATTTTTTTTTGGCAATAAATAAATAAAAGATTTTCATGTATTTTTATTTTTGGAACGTCAAAGATATTCTTTAAACTAAAGATTTTATGCTTTCTAAACGGGATGATCTTCATCCCTCTATAAAAGACATTTTTTTTTAAGAGTAAGAGTCCATTGATTAAATGTTTTAAATTTCTTAAAGCTCTCTCAAAACCCTTTTATTTTTTTTCCGTCTTTTTGCTTCAAGAAATATTTTTAAGAGAAAAGAAAATTTAATAACAACATTTTCTGAAGAATAGTTCTAATCTTTAAATCTGTTTTCTAAATCTCATTTTCTGAAGAATAGTTCTAATCTTTAAAATCTGTTTTCTAAATCTGTTTTCTGTTTTCTTATGCTTATATTTGTATTTTCATCTCTGTCTATATAGATTTTGTAATCGATTGTAGGCTAGAGGCTTTTTAAATTGAAAAACTTTTATGTAAGCAGCTTAGGTGAAAAGCTATGTGTAATAGGTTATCAAGCGACCTTCTCGCTTATGTGAGATTTAATGTGCTTTGATGTGAGTTTCTGTTCTCTGCAAAAACAAAAAAGGGTTTTGAGGTTTGACTAGAACCTTTGGAAAAATATTAGGGGACAAGGTTTAGATCTAGTGTGACTATTTCTGTAATCGTTGGTTGTATTTTACCCCTTGAAAAGAGATTGAAAAAGTAGCGCAAGGATCTCAAGATGAGTTTGGGGAGTGGATGTTAGGCAGTTTAGTGTTTTGGGGAGTGGATGTAGGCGAGTTAGTGCCGGACCACTATAAATCTCTGTTTTTATCTTCTTTTATTTTCTGAAGTTCTACTTGATTATATTCTATCTACACAACTGTTAATCTATTTAGAAATGCACAGTTGTTGATGAATTTCTGTTTCTAAACGTGAATAAGCTTTATTTTTGTAAAACATTAGAACTCTAGATTTATGTATTGTGATTACTCCAAGTTCTAATATGTCCTTCTACATTTAGTGTAATTCGCAATATAAATTATAATCAGTTTTCTAAATTTGCTTAAACTTTGTGAAGTAGTTCTAAATGCAATAACTATTCTTGACAGAGTCATTCTAAAATTGTTTAAACTTTGTGAAGCAGTTCTAAATGTAATAATTGTTCTTCACAAAGACTTTCTATATTTGCAACAAGCTTTGTGAGGTAGTTCTAAACTTGATAACTAATTTTCACAAATGCTTTCTAATTCCGCTGCAACAGAATTCTGATTTTGGTTTTTCAAAGTTAAATTTTTAGAAAATCCAATTCGCCCCCCTCTTGGTTTGTACCATATATATACGAGACCCACAATCTGGTATCAGAGCTCTTACCTCTTGATTTACTGAAGCTTAACTGCTTCAAAGAAAAGATCTCATGGCAGCCTCACTTCCTCTTATCTTTAGAATGTCAATCTGTTTTTAGACCACCTCTGTTCAATACTTCTAATTACTCTTACTGGAAAATCAAAATGGAAAATTTTATAAAATTAGTTGATATAAACTGCTGGAGGAAGGTTATTACTGGTCATCGCATTCCTATGAAAACTGTAGAAAATGTAAGAGTTTGAAAGACAAAAGAAGAATATATCGATGCTGATTGGAATGACATTTCTATAAATGCAAAAGCCATTAATATTCTTCACTGTGCATTAGATCCAACAACTGTGCATTAGATCCAACAGAATACAACAAAGTATCTGAATGTAAGTCAGCAATGAAAGTATGAAAAAACTCAGAGTTACCTATGAGGATACTAACCGAGTGAAGGAATCCAGAATCAATATCATTTGGAGAGAATATGAAATGTTTAGTATGAAAGAAAGAGAGATTATAGCTGACCTAAATTCCAAATTCATAAATATAGTTAATCCTTTAAGAACTCTTGGAAAGGAAATTTCAGAAGATGAGTTTGTTAAGAAAATCCTTAGAATTCTACCTTCTACCTAAAAATGGTATTCGTATAGGAATTTAAAAATTGAACTATAAAGAGACTCTAGTAACTTATGATTATTTGATAGGAGCTTTTTGTTCAGAAGAGTATGAAAATCTTCTTCTTCTTTGACTATAGAAGATAAAAAAAAAAAAAAGAAGAAGAAAGGACTGACTTTGAAAGTAGTTTCTAGTGAAGGAAGTTCTTCTTATATTGATAGTGATTATTTAGCACTTGTTACTAAGAGATTCAAGAAGTTTTATAAGAAAGGTAGAAAGCTACAGAAAAAATTTATTAAAAAAAACTTTTCACCTAAAAATAGCAACTTGCCTAAAAAAGAACCTTCTGAAGTAGTTTGTTATGAGTGCAACTTTAGTCATTAGGCCAAAGATTGTTAGTTTACCAATTTTAGTTAAGATTATTACACGCACATTAAGACATAGCCTAATGGTAAGTGTATATACAACTTAACAATAGAACCATATTTTTTTTATTAAAATTAATTTCTAATATTATTTATATAATTTATTTTTCAATAAATAATTATAAACTTATAATTTAATTTTAATTTAATAATATTAGTTAAAATATTTATAAATTTTAATTATAATATTTTTTTTACTTTTAAACATATATTATAATAATTAATGACAAAACAATGTTATGCGTTAAAAAAAGATTTTATAAATTTTAATTATAATATTTTTTTTACTTTAAATCATATATTATAATAATTAATGACAAACAATGATTATGCTAAAAAAAGTTATTTCATTTTAATAAGAATTAATTGAAAATAATAATTATACGACACAAAATAAAGAAAGGGAAAATTTTGAAAAAGGAGATTATAACTTGAAAATTCGAAAGATATTAAATTTTACAATTAAAATATAATAAATTTCAACAACGAAAATTGATAAAAATTTACATTTATACATAAATTTCTCAAGAAAGATTAGTGTAAAGATATTTGATGTTATCCTTCTAAAGAAAAGGACAAGTTTAATTAAAGCGATAATGTTACTGAAGAGGTTCCTATAAATAATACTATCATTTTTGGAACTAAAATGGATTTACGATTTATTAATTATACAACATTTGATTTTCCTCTCTTACTATGTTGATAATTTTATTAAATTTTTATATCTTCTTTAATATTTAATTATTATAATATGAGTGTTAACAATTTCAAATGACTAAAAAAAAACTATCACGTTTTTCTTTCTAAAATTGACTAAAATTACTCTGAACTTTGATATTTTTAACAATTTTGACCAATTCTTTTAACAATTATATCTTGTAAATTTACAATCAGCAAGTGACATGTTATGTCGAAGGTCCTACTAATAATCACATCAGCATAGTAGTAACGAGTTAATGGACATAGACCATAATTGTTAAGAAAAAAATTACGTCGCAGTATCAATTATAGCAATTAAAAGAATTGGCTAAATTTGTTAAAAGGGCCAAAATTCAAGTTTTTTTAGTCATTAGGCCTGTAAGATACAATAAATATTTTTATAAGTAACTGTTACTTTTGAGATCAAAGATAATTTAGTCAAATTAGCATTGATTTATTATAATCTAGGAGAATTAATTATTTTCTTAATATTTGTGCAAAAACCGTAAATGACTTATATTTTGGACAGAGGAAATATATGAGTTTGAAATAAGATTAACTTGAGAAAAATAATGAATTAATGAGAATTATTGAAAATAAAGTAAGACTTAATAAAGATGTAATAGACAATTTAAAAATTAATTATAATGTAAAAAAAATTAGTGGACTGTATATTTGAACATATCAAAATAGAAAAATCTACCTTATCGAGAGGGTAATTGATTTTTCACGGCACATATGCTCATCGTACGTAAATATTTTCCATGATAATAAACAAATATTTTAGGGAAAAATAACAAAAGCCAATAAAATTACACCTCCACCTGTTTTAAACAAGCGATTAACTATTTCCTTAAACCCAAAAAGAAAAAACTAATTAACTGATATAATTATACATGAGAAAGTTGACGTGTCAAGCCTCTATTGGCTAGCACACGTAACTCGGTCCTCAGCGAAGGTTTTTCCTTCTCAATCCCGCTTAGATATTACTCGGAGATTCAGAGAAAAAGAGTAATTTTCTTGAGAAAGTAAGGGAAAATGCAGCGATCACGATCGCCTTTTTTGGTAGCTCTATCAATTCTGTTATTCGCTTCTAATATCTGCAATGCATTGTACGGGCCATCATCTCCTGTAGTCCAGCTAAACCCTTCCAACTTCAAGTCCAAGGTAATGTTGAACACCAGTGCTTCTCTTTTAGGTCTTGTTTGGTTGCTGAGAAATTTGAAGAAAATTGAAAGAGAACAGTAATTTTGGAGGTTGTACTGTTTTGTTCTAGAAAATATTATTTAAATTGAATGGCAAGAATGATTATTGTTGTTATGCTTAGTTGATGATGAAATGAGTGTTTAATAATAGTGTTTCAAAATTGATTTATAATTTACTTTTTGGATACTGTAGATCTAGTTTGGTTATTGATATTAATATTCTCTCTTTATTCAATATGTAAAACTGTTGAATTTGTTATTTCGCCCATTTATTCAGCTCCATATTGAAAATTGTTAATTTTTACAGTTGGGAAATGTGAAACTTTTGTTGAAAATTTATATTCTCAACTTTGATTGTTTCAAATAACTTACCCATCACAAAGAGAAAGGAACCTACCACATAGAGTTTTAGAATTTTTGAATTAAAATGGGAGGAAAAGGCATTTGGAATAAAATTCGATGTCCTTTCAATTGTGCAATTGTTTTGTATAGCATTTGATATGGTTCTGAAATCAAGATATTAGATGCAGTTTGTTCTCATGAAGAATTTTCAAGTCTGACCATCTTTCTCGTTCAGTGAAATTATTTCATACATGCTATTATTTTATGAATGCTGAAATTCTTTACATGACTACTTAGTTATATGCAAAACTCCCTGAAGCATGACCGTGCATATTATTTGTGATCTTCAAACGTCTGCAGGTCCTGAACTCAAATGGAGTTGTTTTGGTTGAGTTCTTTGCACCTTGGTGTGGGCACTGTCAAGCTCTCACACCCATATGGGAGAAGGCAGCTAATATCTTGAAAGGTGTTGCAACTGTGGCAGCTCTTGATGCTGATGCACACCAGTCACTTGCTCAGGTTTTCTGTAGTTGAAAAGTTTCAGCCCATATTGTTGTATTTAATTTGAAACTGTTGTAGTAAATAAGCATCAAAAAGTTTATTTCATACCTCATTTAGAATTCAAGACTTAACAATCTGTGCAGTGACATAGAAGTAATGTTAAGGATGCATTAAACAGCTGGCCATATGCATCCAAGAATTTTAGCAAAACTAGCTTTTTTTTCCTCATTAAATGGTTGAAGTTATGTAATCAGCTGCTGAGTTGGATGGCATGGACAGTTTTCTGCTGTCATAAACAGGCAATAGTATGAGTAATTTGCTTCTACCACTATGCCTTAATGTGACCCTCTAGCTTTTTTCTAAGCAATCTAGAATACTTTCAGATTCCATTCAAAATCATTTTGGTTGAGTATCACTGATTTGACTATTCTGGTTTGTTAGTGGAATTATTTCTACAAATTGCTGCTAGAAAGGGCTCTCATGGGGCCCAAACAAAAACCTCAGCAAAATGTTCAGTGTTGCATTGAATAGCATGATTTTTCTTGTTTAGTTACCTAAATTCTCTTACCTATTAATACTGTGAGTCCAACCATGACTGCATGGCAATATTTCTGTATCAGAAGCAGTTTTTTTTTCTAGAGGATAACAATTGCGAATAATCTTGTTGCCTATTTTCTTACTTTTCTATAGTTGTACCTTTTCTTTTACCAGAAAAAAAAAATTATAAAAGAGAAAAAGAAAAAGAAAAAGGAGAAAAAAAGACAAAGATGATTCCATTGGCTTCATCACTTAGTATGACGAGTCAGTTCCTTGTAAATGCAATCATAACAAGCAAATCTATCTGGACATATGGCTGGCTGTTAATATGAACTTTCTTGTCTTATTATGTTCTACACCTTTGTCATTTTCTTTGTTGATGCTGAAAAAGGGCTGATTGTCTGTTGTGTAGGAATACGGTATTAGGGGTTTTCCTACCATAAAGGTGTTTGCACCTGGGAAGCCCCCAGTAGATTATCAAGGAGCTAGGGAAGCCAAACCTATTGCTGAGTTTGCACTACAGCAGGTTTGTAATGGTTCATCAGTTGATGTGTGAAATACCTCCAGATTCTGTTTCTTAAACTATCATTTTGTCACCATTGTCATTTTCAAACAGATAAAGGCACTTTTGAAAGACCGCCTGAGTGGAAAATCATCTGGAGGATCTAGTGAAAAATCTGAACCTAATGCATCAATTGAATTGAACTCCCGCAATTTTGATGAGTTGGTGATTAAAAGCAAAGAGCTTTGGGTTGTGGAGTTCTTTGCACCTTGGTGAGTGTGCTTTTTTGAAGGTCTTATACTTCTATAATAATCTTTCCTTGGATGAAAGCTTTTTATTGGTTTTTCTTTTGTTTTTGGTTGTCATGTGTGTTTTTCTTAACAACTCTCGATCGAGTGATGACCAACACGAGTTATGAATGCCCATCCATTTCTCTGTCTAGACACATACATGCCATGCATGCATGCATAAGACTTTATTATACTATAAGTGAGGTGCTAGATGTACTTGTATCCTAGATGCAGCATGAAATTAATAAGGCTATTGTTTGTCTTCTCTGTATAAATTATCAACTTTTAAGTATTCATAATATGTCACTTCAAACGTGATAAAAAAAATTATTTAATTAAAAATTAAGTAGGAGATGCCAGATTCTTGAACGAAAAAATTGGACTAGAAAAGAATCCTTTGTAATTCTTGATGAATGGTGGGCAAGTCCAGAAAGATCTTTTAGTACTATTATGTGTCATACAATGACCATATTGATTTCGGCTACTCATGGATGGTGACTCCAATGGACAATTCTAAGACAGAGAGAAGAAGGAGCAACTATTTCACACGATAGAATTCAACTTCATTTAACGTTTGGTTGAATGATTGCTTTTGATTGAATTGCATGATTGACTTGATTTTGCATAATTTATGCTTCCTTATAAATATTTATTTTGAATTTTGGAGATAAAATTGTCTATCATATACTTTGCAAGGTGTGGACATTGTAAAAAATTAGCTCCTGAGTGGAAAAAGGCTGCTAGTAACTTGAAGGGGAAGGTGAAGCTGGGTCATGTTGACTGTGATGCTGAGAAGGTAAGTTTAAGCTTCAGATGTTTTATTTGTAATTACACCATCCTGTTACCTATATTTCTTCATAATTTATCTACTTTCAGTTTTTAGAGCAAGGAGAGAGTTTGATTCCCTGAATTGACTGCAAGGTTTTGATAGCAAGGAGTTGTATTAGATGGCTACCATTTTGCCTGATATGGTTGATGAGCACTTGGATTATAACCTTTTGCGTAATTTTGCATATATTTCTACTTTATATAATGATGAGTTAACATGAACTGTTGAGTAGGACCAAAGTTTACTCTAGTCCTCTCACACTATGTTGTACTGCACTATGAGAGAACTAGACTACGTTCCATTTATACTTAATAATTCCCTCACCAATTTGAATATGCCAACTGTTCCCATTTTGTTTTCCCTGTTGCTGGTCAGGAGCACATGCAGCGCCGTCATACAACATATGCATTATTCAATATTCATTAGAAAGCTGCAGTTCTTTGCTATTATTTTCTAATACAAAATGTTATTCCTCAAAACCTTATCATTATTCAACTCTTAAAATTTTGTCAAATGACATGGTTGTAATGTAATGGGATGCGGCTATCAGTCTTTGATGAGCAGGTTCAACGTGCAAGGATTTCCCACCATCTTGGTGTTTGGTGCTGATAAAGATTCTCCAATTCCATATGAAGGTGCCAGAACCGCATCAGCAATTGAATCATTTGCCCTAGACCAGTTGGAAACCAATGTTGCACCACCTGAAGTGACTGAACTGACTGGTCCAGTAAGCATCTTACTCTCTAACAGAAGCCCAATTTGAGTCGAGCTTCCATTATTAATGGTACAAAACTGTTATTTGTCAATGCATAGGATGTAATGGAAGAGAAATGTGGTTCAGCTGCCATCTGTTTTGTTGCTTTCTTGCCTGACATTTTGGACTCCAAGGCAGCAGGAAGGAACAAGTACCTTGAGCAGTTGTTATCAGTTGCTGAGAAGTTTAAAAGGAGTCCTTATAGGCAAGTAGATTACAATTCTTTACCCCTGAATCTTTTTCTACTTACCTTTCTATGTTCTTTGTCCACAAACAAGCAGTTGCACTTGTGTCAATGAATTTGTAAATCTGATACTGTCGGTCATACGACATGCTTTCAGAAGCAAAGCATATATATGGAACACTGGCAAGTTACTGAGTTGAAACATTTGATATCTGCAGCTATGTCTGGGCAGCTGCAGGTAAGCAACCAGATCTTGAGAAGCTTGTAGGCGTTGGTGGATATGGTTATCCAGCTTTAGTAGCCTTGAATGTCAAGAAAGGAGCATATGCCCCACTTAAAAGTGCTTTCGAGCTTGAACATATTATGTAAGTGTTCTATTTCTCATGCATCTTGACCTTTGAAGCACCGACACTTTAATTTTTGGGTGTATCAGTGCAGGACATTTCTCCAACATGACACCACATGTGTTTAATTATTTAGTAGTCATGTTAGCGTATCAGTGTTTTTTCCACATCCAATCCATGTCTTATAGATCTTGACTATTTTCTCCAAAATGGGCAAAATCTGAACATTAGTCATTTTGGTTTTCCAGAGAGTTTGTCAAAGAAGCCGGGCGTGGTGGAAAGGGAAATCTGGCTTTGGGGGGTACACCAGAAATAGTGAAGACTGAGCCATGGGATGGGAAGGATGGAGAGATAATCGAAGAGGACGAGTTCTCTCTTGAAGAACTAATGGGAGAAGATGTTGGAAGTAAAGATGAGTTATGATAAGGAAACATTAGCTGAGGAAGAGAATTAAAAAATTCAGGCATTAAAAGATTTTTGTTGTTATAAACAATGTGTGTGCGGGTGTGTTACTAATGCAAACTGTATTTGGAGGATTTTTTTTTTAATCATAGTGAAAGAGATGTCTTTGTTACTATTAACTGCTAAATCCCTTCATATCATTTTATTTACTTATTATTCTTTTTCAAATATTTTAAAATATTTAAAAAGTTTTTAAATTTGTACATTTAAACAATTACTTTTCTCATAATAATTTTTATGATTATTCATTAAATAAATAATTTTTATTAATATCTTAATAAACTAAGGGTGAAAATGAACCATGCAAATTGACTAAATTGTTAATATGCGTGTTTTATCAAACCATACAAATAAAATAGAACAGATGAAAAATAAAATATGAAATATGAAAGCAGCTTGCAAATAAAATAGAACAGATGAAATATAAAATATGAAATATGAAAGCAGCTTAAGTTGTATTTGGCAATAATTTTTTAAATATTTTTTATTGTGTTCGGTAACATAACGCTTATACTAGTTTTTAAAGATTAAGGTAACGTTTTATAAAAAATTAATTTATATAATGTTCAACTTTTAATGTTTTATAAAAAGATGTTCAAACAGCTAATAGTTAAATGTTATTAATACAATTAATAACTAATTTTACCGAACAGACTTAAAAGTTGCTCTCTTTCTTTCTTTTTTTTTTTTTTTTTTTTTTTTATATAATTCTTTTTATGGTTTCACCACTAGTGGCTAATTACCTATTTTACCTTTTAACTTTTAATAATTAGATTGAAAAAATTGACTTTGCGGATAAAAATTAATTAGAAAGTCAATTCAAAAAACTTTTTTTCGAGTCAATTTAACAGAAAATACAATTTTTTTTATAAATAACTATTTAAAAAAAATCTGATTAAACCGAATTGATCCGATGCAACCATGACTCAGAGATAATGCGGATTCGATGCGGAGCTGTTTGAAAAACATTGGTCTGAACCATTAATGTATCAAGCAAACTAATTGCTAATGGGCCAAAAGCCCATTACAACTCATCTGCACTGGCGCGAGTTACCCTCCGCCATCCGCCCTGCAACTTCACTTCTTCCTTCAACTTCAACTATATTTTTACTCTGCAAAAAACTGAAACATCCTCCGTAACCGCCATTAACAGTCGTCTGATCGTTCAAATGGACGCTTTGTTCGATTCAATCAACGTCCGAGACCTCCTCTCCACCGGCGACCTGACGGACTCTACCACTCCGCTCTCCGCCCCCGATCTCCGCCTCCTTATAACCAGGCTTGAGTCTCATTCTCTTCAAATCAAGTCCAGAGTCCAGTCTTACCTCATTTCTCACCACAGCGATTTCTCCTCTCTCTTCTCCCTATGTAACGGCGCCGTTTCGCAGACTAATCAAATCAATGAGAAGATATCGGATCTGATAGGTTTGCTTTCTGATTCTCCTATTGATGTTGAGATTAAAGAGATCGTTGAGGAGGCGAGTGCGAAAATGAGGGAGGCGAGGGTTAAGAGGGAATTGTTGGAGTTGGTGAGGGCAATTGTTGGAATTAGCGAGAGATTGAGAGATGCAAGAGAGGCAATAAAAAATGGACGGATGAGATTTGCTGCTGAAGAAGTGAGGGACTTGAAGAAGGCATTGAGAATTGGTGATGAGATTTTTTTTTTTTTTTTTTTTTTTTTTTTTTTTTTTTTTTTGAGTTTGTACTGATAATGCTCTGTTTGGTTGCTGAGAAAATTGAGAAAAATCAAAGAAAGTATTGTATGAGTGGTAATTGGATATCTTAGCTTCGTTTTGTTATATATGAGTGGTGTTCATATGCCACTTATTTTGTTATTATAGAATCGTACGGAACACAGATAATTATGGTTTTCTAGCAAAAATTACTGTGGGTAGTCGAAGTTGGTAACTTATAATGGAAGATACCATAGTAATTTATTTTGTGAAGCAACACAATGCCCAGCAACCACATGGAGTATTATTATATTTACTATTTCGATGAATTGTGATTGGTATATTGTGATTTTTATTGAGTTTGTGATTGTTTTTTAGATGAATTGGATTTGGGTTTGTAGATACAAGAGCTGCTTGTGAGGTTCATGGAAAATGCAGTGCGGTTTGAGCCTGATTCTGGTGGGATCCGAGTCAAGTATGACTTATGCATTGATGGAGTTGTTGGGGTTGACCTTTACACAGTTCTGGAAGCATTGGAAGTGAGTGTGCTTGTTATCTAATCTTCCTCAAGAAAATTCAATTTTTATTGAGATATACAAGATATTATGTTGAAAGGCCTTAAACCTCTTCAGAGCTTGCTTCGCTGTTTGTAAAATTTGAAGCATGAATTCTGTTAGCTACTTCATATGGCTGCATTTGTTTATGTGTGGATAATAGTTTCAAAACCTCTATTTTATGCACCTGTAACATGTAGTGTAAAATACTGCTTCTTTTCTAGGCCTAATAACTATCATGAAATATTAAGTGCCCTTGGAAACTTGCTCCACTGAAAATGTCAATGCGATGAATACATGCTTATATTGAACCCAATAGTTCAATTCATTTCACTCATTTATTAGAGATCCTGTAGGTGATTGGAATTTTGGATTATGGACTTGCTAAAGTAGCTGACCAAACGATCAAGTTTGTTATTACTCCTGCTGTAAATTCCAAATCGTCTGTTTCCTTCATAGAAGATTCAGAAAAAGTCTCAAAAGAAAAGGCTGAGGCAATGTTGAAGATGGTAGTGATGTCCGATCATAAGGTAAATTTTCTTGGTAACATTTTCTAAATTTTTTCCTATTGTTGACATTTTATTGATGTCCGGTAAAAGGGAATGCCAATTATATAGGTGTAGTATGATGCGTACTTGTACATTTTTGGCTTGCTGTAACATGGCATTCTCTACAAATATTTGCACATTTATATATAAAAGATTGAAAAGAAATTGAGTCATGTAGAGGCAACAAAAGCTCTACAGATGGATCAAACCAACTTGGGTATCATCTTTGCATTAATTTTTTAATTTTTAGTTTTTTTAGTGGTGGTACATGCTCATTGATGCTTTCATATGTGTTTTTCTTCCATTATCAGATGGAAGATGTGGATGGTGAGAACATGTATTCGGCGATTGTTCAGGTGGTAAAGTTTATTTGTGAACGTATATGCTTCCAAAATGCTTCTTGGATTCGATGTTTTGGAAGATTGACATGGCCTAGGATATCCGAGTTGATTATTTCGAACTTCCTCTCCAAGGTTTGTTTATCTCTCTTCAAACTTGAGCTAAATTTGCCTATTTCCTATTTTGTTTCCTATATATATATTCATGATCTTTTCAGTCAAAGCTGCAAATATGTCAAAATGTTTGTCCGACTTATGTGCTTAGTTGACAAGTGTCTTGATAGTTTTGCCTTGTATTGTTTACTGTGTGCAAGCATTGATGAATGTTTTCTCATCAGTGTGGAAGTTCACATTTGTTTGGACTAAAAAGAAACCGCAATTTCACCAAATAATGGAATTTGTTTATTCATTTGCTTTAAGTTGTGCTTCATATGATTGTCTGTTCTGGTGCTGCATTTTTCATCTTCTTCTTTGTTTTGTTTTTGTTTCAATTTATGTAACTTCCTCCAATACAGCTGTGGAGGAAAATGAAGTGTTTCTTTAGATATATCTGTGTTGGTTTTTTTTAGGCTGTTCCTCAAGATGCTTCAAAGCTTGCTGACTTTCAGAAGATCATCAAACACACATCGGATTTTGAGACTGATTTAAAAGGAATGAAATTTATCTCTGCATCTGATAGCGCAGATCAAAAGTTGAGCAGTTTTGCTGAAAATGTTGAGATTCACTTTGCAACTAGAAAGAAGACGGAAATATTGGCAAAAGCTAGAAATTTGCTTCTACAGTGTGACTTTGCCATTCCACAGGTGAGCTTTTAGAGACTACAACACCTATTGCTGTAGATACTGATAAATTTCAGTCAGCTTCTGAATAATGGATTTCCACAGGAGCACACAAGAAAAGGTCTTCCAATAAAGAATACTGGAATTGCTGTAGATTCTCCTGAGCATGTCGTTGACTTGCTTTTTCTATCTGAGAGGTGTGTGGTGTCCGAAGGAGCTTCCCAACTAATGGAGCTAGTGCATAAGACCCTTAAGGTGGTTGCCAAAAAATAAAGTAATTTAGACTTTTTGCAGTACTTTGAAAATTGTAACACATTGTTTTATAATACAGTAGCCCTATCAGTTGAGTGAGGCAGAATGTCTCTGTCACATGGGTTTTCTGCCTTCCCCACTCTATAAGTTACCATTCGTATTGATTGATTTGATTGGCTATCATCTATGCCTGCTCCAGTTAGATTTTTGAGGAGATGTAAGGATGTTAGCTATTCATTAGGATAATTGAAATTGATAGGGACTTTTAGAGGTGGACTGTGTGGCATATCTAGCTATCAAGAATTGAAGAATTTCATGAAGTTGCTGCATGTTTGCGATCCTCATTTTGTTCTAACATATTGAAAAATTGATATGGTATATGGAAGAGATGCAAGAGTGTTTCCAATTCAGGAGGATAGTATGAAATTGAGATGTTATTTTAGAGTTTTATGCATGTAGCTATTAGATTAAGGAGGAATTTGGACTGTGTAACATATATAGCTATCAGGAATTGAAGAATTTCATGAAATTGCTGCATGTTGCCATACTCATTTGTACTAATATATTGAAAAGTTGATATGCTTTATGGACGAGATGGGAGAGTGTTTCCAATTCAGGAGGATAGTACGAATTTGAGATGTTATTTTAGAGTTTTATGCATGTAGCTATTGGATTAAGGAAGAATTTCATAAAACAGCTATAAAAAGTGTTTAGCTTTCTATGAGCCAGCATATTTTATGTTATTGTGTTATCCAGTACAAAAGATTTAAATCTGGTCTTTATACTGGATGAACTGTTCCAGTTTTGCCCTCCACCCCCCTCTCTCTTTTCACACTACATTGCATGCACAGGAAATGAGATAATGCCTCAACTAAATATATGTATGGAGAATTTGGTTGAACTTTTGGAACCTGAAGCCAGAACTCTCTTCTGGATGTGGAGATGTTGGGATCCGTTATCCCAATGGAGGTTCCATAGGATCAATCCTTTCCCTTACTTTGTCCCCTCTCCTTTTGTGTCTTTCATGCAAGATTCTCTGGATTGTTTTTTTATATGTCATTTTTATATTCAAAGAAATTTTGAAGAGGTTCAATTAATGTGGAGTTTTTACAAATAACAAAGAATTATTTATATTTCATTGAAAATTTATAGGGATGCAATTGTGCGAGTCTGCTGCATCTCCTTCTGGCCTGTAAAAATGACCATTAACATAACTTTTCTGTGGATGTTATGGTGAAAAATCTGTCATTAAGTTGCATAAACTCAAAGGTAATGTGTGTTTTACTTATGTCAGTTACAATTTGGTGCAGGACATTTGCTTGTCATCTCCAAGAGTTGCATTGGAATTCTACCATGCTGCAAGGGATGCTATACTTCTCTATGAGGCTGTGATTCCTGTCAAGGTTAGTGCGTGGAAGGTAGTTTGCAGCAAGAAAATTTACCTGTCGAATCCAATGTAGTAGTTTTCTCAGGGATGGTTCATGGTTGCGTTGAACTATGCGTTATTTGCAGAAGATAATGAAGCATTTAGGGAAGCCTTCTATGAAAGCCCTTTTTTTTCCCCTGATCTAACTGTGATTGTGGAAATTTTATTCTCTTGTTTCTGAGACAAATTATTCGTGAGTTCTAACAGAAATTCTTTGTTTTACATTTGCTAAATCTATTTTGTTTTCATCAAATTTATTTCAGATAATTTATGTACATGTGTTTCTATTGTTCTTTGTGACGGACTGTATGTAATATATATTATCTGAATCTGAGCTTTAATTCTAACACTTCTGTCTACTTTATGGTTCACTAGACACAAAATGTGTTAGTTCTTCAAGGCATTTATATGTTCATAATTATATAATTAACCTTCAATTTTGATTTATGAAGCTAGAGAGGCAGCTTGATAGCATCAACCAGGCTGCTGTTCTGATGCACAATGACTGTCTTTATATATCTCAAGAGATACTTGGACTGGCATTTGAGGTATGCATGTATAGACTGGTGCCATAATCAATCATGTGTGTGTTTTGCCCAAACTCCTCATTCTTAGTAGACTGTTGAATAGCTATTGTTTTGAAGTGAAAGTAATTCACAATGCACGTTTGCTTGTATAGTAGACAAACTAACAGCTTGCTGCTTTTGATTTTGATGATATTCCAGTATAGGTCAGACTTCCCAGATAGTATTAAAGAACACACTGTTTTTGCTGACATGGCTCCAAGATTTCATGTAATGGCACAGGAGATACTGCATAGACAAATCCGACTTGTTATTTTTAACTTGAAAGAGGTAAATTATCTGATATGCAGAGTCCATATGACAGACATTTCCAGAAAGTTTTGAAGGTTTCCTGACCTTATGAACCGACATTATGCTCTTTCTTGACTTTATGTGAATGCTGTTTTTAGGCCATAGATAATGCTGATGGTTTTCAGAATACTCATCAAATGCAGCAATTTGAATCTGCAAAGTTTAGCATAGATCAGGTTGCTATGTTTTGTGCATGTACTTTTTCCTTCAATTGTCAATTGTCTTTATCTTAATTGTTGAGGGAGAGCTAAATGTTCCTCTCTCAGGTGGTTTTTATACTTGAAAAAGTACGTCTCATATGGGAGCCACTCCTGCTGCCTTCCATTTACAAGAATGGGATGTGTATGGTTCTAGAGTCAGTTTTCTCTAGAATTGTCAAAGATATACTCCTTCTAGATGATATGGCAGCTGATGAAACATTACAGGTATGATCTAATAGGATACTAAATTTTTTGTGGCTTTCAAAGCCGGAGTTAAGAGAAATTTATTTGTATTCCCCAGCTTCAAAGACTCATATATTTGATGCTGGAAAGCCTAAATTCTTTGATGGAGTCCTTGATTGCTGTCATCCAAAAGGAGAAGTCAGAAGGATATTCTAGATTTCCTCTTGATGATGTTGTACCTTCTTTATGTAAAATCCGCAAACTTGCTGGTATGATTTCAGTCTGTTACTTGAATTGATTTCTGGAAATTGATAGATTTAGTTGATGTATTGCACTTTTTTCTCTGAATTTTTTTTCACTATTTTGCTCTATAATTCTCAGAACTTCTAGACATGCCTTTAAAATCAATATCGGCAGCTTGGGAAAGTGGGGAGCTCCTCAGCTGTGGTTTTACAGTGTCAGAGGTATATGCACATGTGCAACCCTCAAATGACCTTTTCTTCGGATATATTATATATATTTGCCAGCTGTTTAGAAATTCTAATTTTGTTTTTAATATATGCAATTCATTCTGACAATTCCAGAAAAGGGGTTCTTGTTGCAGTCAAATGTTTCTGTAATTGTAGGCAGCTTTTTGTACGGGGTTAATAAGAATGGATATGCATGTTTAAGAGAAAAATTAATGGTGGAATTTAGGGATAAGAGTAGTGGAAGTGATGGGGTTTGTGTGCTAACATCCTTTAATGCCTCCCTCCATATATCAAGGGGATACCATGTTAGAACCCATTATGAATTGAGGTTAAAATTGCTTTTTTAAAGAAGCACTGTTTTAGATACTATTGTAAAAAGCAGTTAAAGAGCATTGTTCAATTGTTTTGAAAAATAACTTCTTATTACACTAAAACAAACTTTAATAACTTCTCATTAGTGTTTTTAACATAAGCTCAAACAATATTGCCAAACAAATCCTTAATTGGGTATTGATGTAGCTCATTAGTCTCACGTCAAACACACTCCAAGGGGGCAATAAATTTTCTAGCTATTTGTTCTTGTGATTACCCTCACTCAATGGTTGGAGCTTAAGTTTACAGTCCCAGGATAAACCTGAACTTCATTGTCTCGCTGATAGCATATTACTTGTGGGATGAAAGATCTATGCTTTGTGTGGAGGTTAGTCAAATACACAAAGAGATTAAGCTTCTTAATCCGGAAGGAAAATTTTCTGATGTCTACTAATTAATTAAAAACAAGAGCCAAGTATGAGATCAAACTCCTAAAATGCATTTGTTGGTTACATTTTGGTGTCATATTCTACCTGATTTGTGTGCGTAGAGGCTCTTTCAATTTTGCAGGTGGAAGATTTCATTAAAGCCATATTTACTGATTCACCTCTGCGAAAAGAATGCTTATGGAGGATAGAAAATGTCGGCATATAAAAATTACTTGCAGCTTTTTTGTGGGGGAAAACAGCCAAAGTTAATCTCTCAAACATCGATTGATTTCGCTATCCAATCAACAGAGCTAGATTTACAGGTTTGTCATATGTTTTGTAAAGCATTTTTTTTTTTTTTTATAAGGTGAAATACTGTGTAACACGAGTGTATTTCTGTAGAATGTACATTTTTCCCCCCTTTATATATACGCTTGGAAGAGAGGAAAAAGCTGGAAATTTGAGTTAGGAAGCACCGAGTTTTTCTCTTTTAAGTTGTAGAACTAATTAATCTGCAGCAGATGCTTTGTACATGTATACTTAACCTCAGCATTTGGATGAGGGATTTGAATAGGAAGGAGTTGAGAATTTTTGATGGAAATTAATTTGTTGGTTTGATTAGAGATATGTTGGATTCACGGATACATGCTTGTTCGGTGATTATGTTAATTATTCTAATTAATTAGAAATAAACTTCCATTCAAGAAATTAACTTATAAAGCGAATGACTGAAAAACACTAGGGTGTTTTAATGTTTAGTTCCTATAGTAATAAGTTATATCTTTGTTTTCAGAATTTAATTAAACAGTCCTTTTATTGTATCGTCATTCAACTAAATAATCAAAATTTTGCTGATCGGAATCAAATTTTATTGTTGAACTTTAATTTAATCTAAATATTCTTTTAAAAGAAATTTAGCAATTCATCAATGACTATAATATAAATACACCACAATATTCTCATAAGAACAATAACTAATTAAACATGAATGACTTTCACTAATATCTTAATAAGTTAAGGATAAAAAAAGATAAAATAATTTTATTGATTAAATATTTAATATACGTGTTTTGTCAAACTATACATATAAAATGGAACGGAGAAAGTATGTATATTATATAGTATAATATATCCAATTAAAATTAAACTATCTTTATTTTTCAACCAATAAAATTAAAATCTTAAAATCCTTAAAAATATTATATTCTTATCATATATGATATATATTGTTAATAATAATTTATTGTTTTATCAATTTAGATTTAAGTAGAAAATTAGACCAATTAAAATTAAATTATATATATTTTTAATCAATAAAATTAAAATTATTAATTAATATTTTATCTATCCATAAACTTAACACGGGTCTTTTAGCAAATCCCAATGTTTTATAAATATTTTCACTTATATATATAAAGGGAGATTATAGATATACACACATTATAATCATAATGTATAGAAAAATAATTATATTTCTTAATAGTCATTTTATGTTTTAACCGTAACCACTATCAACTATCCGCTGATATAAACAGTTAAATTAAACGGTTAAATTATACTTTTTAAGAAATAATTTCTCTAAAAATTTCACTTCTCCATAAATATGCTTTCCGAAAAATAAGACATCTTGCACAAAAAAAAAACCTTAGTCCTATGACTGTGGACTACACAACAAGAGTATGAATTTCCATTTTATTAAACCTTAATCAATTACTACAAACACATTGATATTATTTTTGGTCTATATAACCGGTCCTAATTCCACTCCAATTATTAAGCCAATAGCTCACTCGAATTTTAAGGATTGAAATGTAAAAACCTAAGTATTAAGTTTTGAAGACCTAAGCATTAACAAAATACTGAATCATACATATCCTTAATACATTTTAATATTGCTGATTAATTTATAACGTAATTTTATTTTAAATATCATTTTATACCCAATCATAAATTACGACGTGGTGAAATTAAAAAAAAAAAAATCAATTTGTCTCTTAAATCTTTTTTATATGGAATTAAATTTAAAACAAAATTTTAATCTGGGTTAAGGTAAAAACTTTGATTATGACTATTTTGACCTAGTCATTAATTAAGTAATAAAATAAAAATAATTTTTTTATTTTCAAGAAATAAAAATCATTTAGCAACTCAAACAAAAACAGAAAAACAACGTCTGAAGGCATTTTCTTGTAGCCCTTATCTCTTTCTATTATTCTCCATTAAAAACTGTAAAGGGCGGTGGGCGGTAGGCGGTGGTGGTGCAGTTTGTGGTTGCTATATTGGATAGCGATGGATATAGCTCCCAAGTGCATGGCTAAAAACTTCAAATTTTAAATCAATGTAAATTTCAAATAAATATATATCAAAAAATTAAAAATTCATTACCAAACAAACTGTTCAATCTTCATCAGCTGAGCAACTTACCAGAAAACTCCATAAATCATGAAACATCTAAAGAGTCAAAGTCATACGTATTCTTTTTTCTCGTCAACGGTTGGTGATCAAAGCTGAAGAATATTGACCTTTGACACTTTCAAGCTCCTACACTACACATCTAAATAAAATAAAATATAGTTGCCAATGTCATTCATCTTAACTAAAAAATATTTCTAATCCAATTTTATCTATCATTTTTCAAAATTTTATTTTCTAGATTATTGTTTTTTTTTTCCTATTTTATCCTTATTTTCATCTGATATTGTACTAGTTTTTATAATTTTTTACAAATTGATCGGTAATATGTAGAAAAAAAATTAATTTTTAAAATTTTAAAACAAATCAATAACAATTCAATAAAAAGCAAATAATTTTTTAGCAGCACTAATGAAAATTCTCAATTCTGAATCATAACAGTAAGCCAAAAATGAAAAAAAGAAATTCATGAATGAGAATTCAATTCGCATTTAAAGGAAACGAGTGATTAACCAGAAATTAAAAAAAAAAAAAAAAATTCTCCTCCAAGAATTTGCAAGGAAAAGAATTAAAAAACACTAAAAAGAAAAAAAATTAAATTAATCTCTACTAAAAAATCCCCATATTTTCTCTCCGATAAAACTTGTAATCTTCCTTACAGTGCTATCTTTCTCCAATTCCTCATCAAAACCTTCAGCTTCAGCTGGGGAATTCTTTTCCACTGATTCTGATTCCTTCATTAACTTCTCCTCTGTATTAGAACTACTAATCTCTTTTAACTCATCATAAACTCGCTTGCCTTTCTCTTTCTTGTTGTTCTTCTTCTTCTTCAAACTCTTCTTCTTCTTCTGGAACAATCCTTCCTCATAAGCTTCAATTATGTCATGTATCACTTGACGGTTCGGCGAACTGTCCCAGCGCGCCCAATAATTCATATAACAACTAAAACAATTGCAATCAAACACTGGATCATGGTCCCTACCATCGCTGCTATTTTGAGTAGTTTCCCGGTGACCAATAAAGTTTGAGTTTGATGAGGTTCCGGAGCAGGAAATTAGGTAGGCTAAGACTTCTCTGTCCTCGGCGGAAAGAGCAGCAGCTAAAGTGAGAATCGTTGCCGGAAGTAGTGATGAGTGATCGGTTATAGGCGGAGATGGGTGGACTTTGCCTTTCTTGTAGAGATTCTTCATTATAACTCTGGTTATGGTTTTGGTTATGGTTTGTACTCTGTACTGATTTGAAAAGTGTATTTATTTTGGTCTTTGTGTATTTTTCCAAACAAATAAAAAACTTGGGAGTATTTATTGGTTTTGGGGAATTTCTAACTCTTTTGTCAAAATCAAGGACGAGTTCAACACTCGAATCACACGCCAATTTAAACATTCTCTCTCCTTTCCACACTTTAAGTGGGCTTTTACTACTGTTCTCACTCCTTTCCACCCTTAAACTGGGCTTTTACTAGTATTCAGACTTAATAATTTCTCTACAGATACATAACTCTCGTATATACAATATGCCATTCAGATTTATATAAATAAATATTAAAAAATAAGATTATCGAATATTTTATAATTATATAATCTCATATTCATATATGTAAAATCAATTTTACTATAAAGATAATTCATTAAAAAAATTAGATGTAAATACCATAGGAAATTATGATGTAGGAATTTTTAAGAAAATATATAGATTGAATAGTATATATTTATATATATATATATTTACATTTTATATACATTTTAAAAATTCAATATTTACTATAAAGATAATTCATTAAAAAAATTAGACTGGTAAATTACATAGGAAATTAGTGATGTAGGAAATTTTTAAGAAAAATATTTATAGATTGAATAGTATATATTTGTATAATATTATATATTTACAAATTTTAATTGAAAATTCTTTTAAAAATTTCATATATTATTTTTCAAAATTTCTCAAAAGCAGAATCTGGCATTATTAAAAAAATATATTTACAAATTTAATTGAAATTTTAAAATTATATATTTTTTCATAATTCAAAAGCGAATCTGGCATTATAAAAAATAAAAAATGATTATACGTTAATTTTTAATTAATTTATTTTGACATACGAATTGATATCTTGAAGCTTTGCTTTTACTTTTTAGAAGGTTTTTAAGTGAAAATTTTATTAGATGCATAAAGTTAATATTTAAATAATTTAAATTTAATGCACGGTGAAAAGCAAATTATGTACAGATATTAAAATTTTTAATCTATTTCTCCAATTTTATATTTTAATTATTTGTTAAAAATAATTAATATGCTATATGTTTTTTTGAATATAAAAAATAATCATAACAAATGAATAAAACTTAATTTTTCTTTTAAAAAATGAATATAACTTATTTTAAAGGCAAAAGGTCGTTTAAATATTTTTAAATCTATGATTTATATTTAAATAGTGTTAATCTAAGAGTCAACACAAACTTCTGTATGTATAAAAAAAATCTTCATTATTTATAAATTTAACCCCTTAACTGATCAAGAAAATAGTTAATTTATCTTAACTTTATAAAATTTCATTTTAAATTATTTCAATATTTTTTATCTTTTTAAATTTTAACATTTCTCTTAGTATTTCCCCAACAGCTGCTATTCCATCAATTACATTCTGTAACTTTTTCATATTAGCTGCTAGTTGATTTAAAAGCTTAATATGTGGTTTCACCTTTAATTTTTAAGTTTTATTGTAATTTTACTCCAATTTGACATTTATGTCAATTTCACACTAAACTTTAATCTTTTGTTGCAGTTCACCTTGAATTTTAATCTTTTGTTGCAGTTCACACTGAATTTTAATCTATTGTTGCAAATTTACCTTGAATTTTAATCTTTTGTTGCAATTTCACTCCAATCTGATCTTTATATCAATTTCACCTTGAACTTTGATATTTTATTGCAATAGCACCATAATTAATAAAAAAAAAAAAAGAGTTCATGTATCAAATAATTAATTTTTAAATATTACTTATTATCAATAAAAGAAAAATTTTAAAATTTTAAAAATAACAATAGAGATTGTCCTTACCATTAATCCAAACTCCCTCATTCACACAAATGTATTAAGTTAATTAAGCCCAAAGTCAAGAGTGAATCTATTTTTTATTTACAATTTACGTCCTAATTATAATTTAGGGTGCTATTGCAATAAAACGTCAAAGTTCAAGGTGAAATTGGTATAAAGATCAAATTAGAGTGAAATTGCAATAAAAGGTTAAAATTCAAGATGAAATTAGCATAAAGATCAAATCAAAGTGAAATTGCAATAAAACTTAAAATTGAGGGTAAACAATATATTAATCCTTGATTTAAATATATTATTTTATTTAGATTCCTTTAACTTTATAAAAATAACTATTGATAAAATTTTCAAATTAATATTTTTATTTTTAATTGTTTTAAATAATAATTTTATTAAGTATTATTTAAAAATTTAATTAGCATTTTTTATTCCTATAATACATTACAATAAAAAATAATATGTCACTTAAAATTAAAAATATACGTGCATTATACACCATAATTTATAAAATAATAATCATATTATTACTGGTAATTTTATATTTTAAGAGTAACCGATACCAAAATTTTACCAAACACCTCTCTATCAGTCACCAACTATCAATGCCCGCTATCAAACTATTAGGTTGATAGACAATTAAATCAAATAGACTCTTAGTGAAATTTAATAGGAAATATAAATCAAATTAAAATTGCAAAAAAAAAAAAAACTTAATTTCTCGTTAATGTTCTCACACCGACATATATTCATGGGCAAAAAAAAACCACTTAAGCTATACTACTTGTAAATGGAGTAAGTATGGAAAATGATAAACCTAGACTTCCTCTCTAACACTTCTAAATTGTGAGAATAAATGTAAATAAGGTAAATAAATAAATCTTAAAAAATTATAGATAAATAAATTTTGGAATTGACTAATGAATTTTTTTTAACTCAAATATTTAATTATTTTTATTATCAATACTTAAAACTTCTACTTTCTAAATTAGAGATTACACAATTAAAATTTATAATTTTACAATTTGGGAATCTATTTAAGTGAATTTTCCATATTTATTTTGATGTCTTTATTGTCACAATTATCGGCTTATTATTTCTACTCATCATTCTTACATGTGTCACGACCCGATTCCATGGGTCGGACCGGCACTAGGGCCCAGGTAAGCTTAAGGCCCCCGAGGCCCGTAGTAAGCCTGAAACACTAGAATCTATTAATCTATTATCTCAATATGAATTTCAAATATTGAGCCTATATTAACATGAAAAATATATCTCAAAATTTTATTATACCTTGGCCCAAATTTATCATCTTCAACATTCCACAGTTCGAGCCTTATTTACAATACAACACATTTTTAATATGGCCTAACAGAATTACTTCATCTGTATTACTACACTACTAGATGTATGTAAATTCTACAACTGCGGAGTGACTAACTGTTGTTATACATAGCTTCTTATACATATAGTTACATAGCAAAATAATTATGGAACCAGGAAAACTTCTTACTAGCCCTGCGGCGAAGAAACATATCTTAAACCGAATTAAAGAGCAACTTACTTCCTGAAAAATTTAAACAAGACAAACAAGCACATTGTGAGTTTTCTAAGAGAGTTAATAATTATTGCACAACACACGCAGTCAACCACAAATGTGTACACATATTAATCTAGTCCATCCTCGACTAGTTATATTCACCAGCCAGTCACACAGGACAAAGTGGCATATCATCAGCACCTCCATCATAAACATACTTACAATATGATCACATCACGTGGAAATTAGTCGTTGGCGCCACCTGAAAACCCAACGAGCGTCCTCACACATGGCTCCGCCTCTCCATAACATGTGCACCCAGGGAGCCGATCCCCATTCGACGGCCAACTAGTCATAATCTACACTGACCAGTCCTCTCATTATTTTCCATTCTCTCAGTCTTTTCTTTTCATACGCAACAGGAGGCAACCCGGGTGGTCTCCATCCAATCTAGAATCATCAAGCGCTCAACAACAGGAAGCCAACTGCGGGACTACAATCAAAATCTAGATTATCAGGCTGCGCAACAACAAGAAAGCCATCCTGTGAATTTCCATATAATCTTATATGTCAGGGTGCACAAGGGGGCGCCGATCTCTTCCATTTTCCGGCCGAACGGTCACTTATTCTAATTCCAAGATCCATATCAAGACCGTCCTACAAACCCATGGTGGTCACTTCATCCAATCCAACAGCAACAAGCATAGCAATTTTCAAAACACAAGTTAATTAAACATTGCAATCAAAATGCAAGCATGTAATACAATTAAACAGTCGTAATGCAATGGCACAATTTAGAACTCAAAACCAAATGCAAATAATAAATAGTAAGCATTAACAATAAACAACAAATAATAAAATAAATAATAGTAATAAACAATAATTGAAAAATAAATAAATAAATTAATGAAATTCCATTTAAAAGTGATTAATGATTGTATAAATTAATAAAAATAAGTAGAGCCCTGTTATTTATTATGTATCAAAATTATGATTCTATCTAATGAAGCTTAATTTATTATGTTATTATAATTAAATTAGATCTAGGTTCTACTCGAAATTTCGCATTATCCTCCCTAAAAAATGACTATCTACTGTTTTAAATATGACAATATGTTGTATAACTATTTTATGAAACACTACCACAAGCCCTCGTCGGAGCAGATCAATCAATTTAAGCTTCCCAACCTCCTTTCAAGCAACCATGTCAACATTCACCATTAATTTACAATTATAATAACTCCAACATGTTTCCAATGAATATTGTTAATTGTCCTCTAACTAATTTTCAAATAAGATGTAACCTTGTATAAATATAAACGTGCATCGATAAGTAAATTCAAACTATCTCGTTTGATAGTTACTTAGCCTCTAATTCATTATAAACTCTCCCGTCGAGGCCTTTACTTTTCATGTCATCCTTGCTAAGGTATAAACCACATCATATTTATACATTTGTTAAATTTAAACTAAGTTCCATAAGAAATCAATGCTAACCTAAATAAAGGAATTCAATTAAATTTATTGTTCATCCCATCTTATAGTTCATATTTCTTGTTGTCAATCACATCATTAAACCTTAATCCAACATTGGATATACGAATGCATAACAATATTAAGCATTTAATATAAACTCATTTAGCAAAAACTCTAAAATCTACCAAAATCTAGCCCTGCCTAAGCTAAAAGAAATCATGATTTCTTGAATATAGCCTGTACATTACGAGGCCATGAACTCCTTTCTCAACAAGATTTAATTGAAATATCCTAAATCTTTCATATCAGGCAATAACTTAAACAATTGTTAGATTAGCTAATGCCTATCAAATTTGTTCTAACACCTTAAAAAAAAAACCGATAACCAAACATACTTACCATTTCACATCAATTTCAGTTTGTGCTTATGAACAATGTAAATCTGAGGTTTCCTCAATATTTCATATATATATATACGCTATGAGTTTAGCTGAAAGAGCGCAGTAGTTATATTTTATATACGAGTAATATATATATATAATATAATATATATATATAATATATATATATATATATATATATACTTGGATTGAACTTACTGCGTCATTCCATGTATAGCGAATTCCAAGCTATAAATCATCCTATCATGCTAATATAATTCCGTAGATTACATCTATAACTTAAATTAGATTGAAAGAATCACATTCTCCTTAATATAATTGCATGAACAGTAGTAGCTAGGATTTAGTTCTACAACATCAACTAAATTCATGAATCAAATCCCTTCATCACTTCAGGCAAGAGCTCTAATTCTACTGAAGAGGTCAAAATTCGGCTTACAAATAGAAAGTGCCGCTGCTCGTTCGGTTCGAGAAGTGAAGGAGGACTGTGGTCGAAGAAACTGCAAGTGAGGAAGGATCGGAAGATGGATATATCACACGCCGGCTAAGGACAATTGTCCGCAGAAAAATGAAGAAGCAGGACTTGGTGCGCTATTGTCCCGTTCGAACGCAACGCAGTTCCTGTGCGTTTGCTGGTGCCAGCAGGTGAACGGCAATGGCAGAGGAAGAGTGTGAAGCTGCGTCCGTCGTTCAGACCGCTGGACTCAGCCGGAGAGCCACAGAGGATAGCTGGCGACGCGTTTTCCCGGGATCGAGGCAAGGTCGCAACTCTATGCGCTGCGACTGTTGCTTTCTCTAGAAACGAACGGAGAGAGGGAAGGAGAGCCGGAGCTGCTGCGGCAAGGAAGGCGACGGCAAGGCGTGGCGCTGGTCTCCGGTGATCGAAAAACGAGAGGAGGAGAGGGCCAGGTGAGATCGCGCGCCGAAGAAAAGGGAAAAAGAAAAAAAAGAAAAAAAAAAGAAAAAAAAAAGAGGAGGCGTTTCTAGAGAAGTTTCAAGCCATTTCCGGTATCTAATTCGAACCGATTTGGTCAAATCAATGGGTTTGACATGATTTAAATGTTTCTCAAATCGATAAATTCCGACAATATACTGGGCTTGGGGCCCAATCGCAAATTTTGGACCCTCAAGTTAAGATTGTTATTGTTTGGTGTTTATAGCCCAAATAGTTGAAAATCAAGATTTTTGATTTAATAAAAATTCGAAAGTTTCAAAAATAAAAATTCGGGGTATTACAACATGGTATCACTATTTCTATGTATAATTACTCTAAATTTTCTACCCCTATTCCTAGAGATTAATATTATTTTTCTTACTTACACCATTAGTTATGAGGTAATATTATTATTATTAGTTATGAGATTAATATTATTTTTCTTACACCATTAGTATCATTTTAACAAAAATTTATATTTTTACTGATTTAGTTTATGAATGACAATAGATACGGTCTAGATAAATCAATCCTTAAAATATCAATTAGCTACAATGTGACATCCCGACCCGACAAAGCGATCCTAGGATGGCAGGCTAGCTAGGGTAGTGGAATGTGGGACACAGGAATGAATCGAATCATATATCGAAAATCATATATCGAAAAGGGGGAAACTAATCATTAGAGGTGCCTTTTGGTGTAATGGCTGGAGAGTTGGAAGAACTCCAGGGTTCAGTGTGCTCGCTTAATAGAAATCTCAGGATGAGTGACCTCCTGGGAAGTTTTCCATTTCACCTGCGGGACAAAACCGTACGGGTAGGGTGTGCGGGGACTACACTAAGGTGTAGGGCGTTCGTGGACTACACCAAAGCGGACAATTCCTCTGATGATTAGAGTCGAGGCGTAACAGTTGGTATCAAAGCAGAAGTGACTATTGTGGTAGTAGTATATTGAGCTTTATGTAATCAAGAATTATGGCATGTATAAGTACTATATTTTCGGAGATTGTGTTATTTGAATTGAAATTATAACTTTAAGCATGTAATTAGCACAATTATGTTGGTGTAATATATTCGGAGATATGCATAAGATTCATTAAAAAATGATTGATATAAATATTTCAAGAGAGTTGGTTAAATGATTAATTTATTAGACTTGATATATATACTCGAATGCAATTAATTGATAATATTAAAATGCTATAGAGGATTTATAATAGTTATTGAAAATAATAGTAAGCGGTTTGTGTGTTATGATGATTATTTGGAATGTTGGGAGTTTGGAGTTTTAATTGGCCGGAGTGTTTTGTATTCACATGTGGTGAGCTCCAGTTTTTAAACGGGAAATTCTTACAATTTTTTCCAATCTACTTTTTTCAAAAAAAAAAAAAAAAAGAGATGAAAACGAAATGAAATGATTATCTAATAAAAAAAAAACAAAAACATATTACTCGGCAAACTTGTGCAATACTCAAATTACTTCTAATTCATATCTAATATTATGATTTTGTATCGTTAAGTTAGATGGTGTCTCGGCATCCGAATGTGGCATTCCGTCGTCGGGTTCTCACGGGACTGGGCGGAGGGTGTTACATTTTCGTGGTTATTCGAGAGCATAGGTTTCAGGCGGTTCCTAGGACTTGTTCTAGGACTATATGTGTATATATAGGTAGGAATTTAATTGTTTGGAAGTGAGAGTATGAGTAATTTAAGTTAAATACATGTCATATTGGTTTGAATTGAAAACAACCAGCCATTGGAGAATGGTGTCATGGTAAGCAGAGTATATATTGAGGTTACTACTGATGACTAATGGTTATGTCCTTCTGGACCATTTGAATGAATTCTTCTTGGAGAAAATTCTTAGAGAATAAGGGATAGGGATTCGATGTGGTGGTTATTAGAGATGAGATATTATTGAGGCGTTAAGGATTTGTGTTCTTTTTCTTGAGTTGATATGATTTCTAAGTGTTATAAGTATATTTTGAGCTTTGCCTTTTGAAAATATGAATTTTAATTTCGAAATTGATTTGTATCCATGATATTGATAGTATGATTGACTTGTGGAAAGGTTTGTTTACTTTGAATCCATAAGAAGCATACTTTTCTTTAGGTTGCTTATGGATAAATGATTTTGCGATTTTGCTATGAGGATTTCCCCTTCTTTTGAAAACTTAGGATATAAAAAAAATTAAAATTAAGTTTTCGAGTGTGGTTTTATAAAGTTTTGATAAACGAAAAGATTGTTTTATAAATGAAAATGAATTCACTTGTATAGATTCATGACCTGTGAAGTATATTGGTTTACAAATTAAACATGAAAAGAAAATTTATATATAATTTAAGTATGTAAGATGAAGTGTGAACTTGTATGGGTGTGTGCGCAAGAAGATATGTTAAGTTATGCATGATTAAGATTTTAAATATTAAGTTGAAGTTCAATGATAAAAGTATGCTATTTTTATTTAACACTTGTTGAATGTGAAATGCATACATAAAATGCATGAATGTGTGTGTATGTGCCTGTGGAAGGAGTACGTTGAGAATGAGTTGCTAGTATTATCTAATAAGAGAACTAAATGATTCGGATTCAAGGACATTAGAATCTATTCAATTAGAGTATTGATATGAGTATATATATTTGATGAAGTTTACATGATTTTGGTTAATGGAATTTGTTATGATTATTGAGCTAAGCATTTTTCTGGATAGAATATATATATTAATTGGTGTATTTACATAAATGATATTTATAAGGTTTAAATGATGAATGATTTGATGTGATTTGCAAATGATGAATGATTTGATTTGATTTGCTACAATAATGGGTGATAAATATTTTTCATAAGAAATACTGTTGGTGGAATGAAACATTGTTTAAAGCCATTTATGAGAAGTGATTTTTACTTATGAGAAATAATTACTACTTGGAGGAGTAAAGTATATTGTCGTATTCATCAGGGATAATATAAATTACTATGGCTATAAGAAAAGTAAATTGTGATTCTTAGGAAGAAATAAATTACTTAAATTATGAGCCTAGTAGTGGATTTTGTATGAATTGTGGCAGCTTATGGTTTAACATGGTATAAGTATGAATTAAATTCAACGAGATTTAGTCCTTTGATGTTTAAAGTATTTGGTGAATTCGAGATGGTATGTAAGTTATAAAAGATGGTATGTAAGTTAATAAATAAAGATTTTTGTTTAAATGAGAGATTGCTATGATCGAGAAAAACCGTAAACGACTCCAAAAGAAAATTTAAGATAATTAGTTATATAACTCTTGGAAGCATGATAGTTAAGTGAATTAATGAAGACATTGAACTGGAGCCGATAGTTGTCCAACTAGTGAATTATGGTATCCCTCAATAACTTAGATAGAGTAAGTTAATAAGTAAGTATGGATCTAGTCATGTTATTGTATGAATATTAAGAAAAGAATCAATGACAGAAATGTGAAGGAGTATGAATTAGTATGATTGAAATGAGAAGAGATTCATTATTTAGAGTTTTTGAAAAATTAGGAATCATGGTTATTAAGATTTGATGGAAATAGAAATAATGGTGCATCATAGTATTTACATGATAAGAATTTCTATACTTTGGGATTTCATGAATATGTAAAAAAAATTTGTGGTTCGTGTTGATCTCACTATGCTTATATGAAAATAAATTCTAAGCCAAAATGATTCATTGTTATGATAGAAAAGATTGGTTAATAGTTAATATAAGTATTTACAAGTTATGGATTTATGTGAGATATCTATGATTAAAAAAAAAAAAAAAAAAAGTGGACATTGCTATGATTGTGAGCTCTATTTGGCCTGGAACACAATATTTAATGGACAAATGGTCAATTTGGAATAGTCATATGGCAACATTGCATGATTTGCACAAATTTGGTGATTGTGTATGACTACGATTTTAATGTATTGAGATGTGGACCTTTGATTAATTCTTTCTCTGGAGTGGAATTGCAAGTATGCTGTATGACTATATGTATATATGCATGACAGTGTTTGATTAAGTATCATGTTGGAATGAAGTTTTAAGTATCATGTTGGAATGAAGTTGTTGATATTGGTATGAGAATAAGCTATATGATCTCAGGATATGTTCATATAATCTCATCATGCTTTATGAGAATTTACTTTATGCAAATCTGTGAATATGATATTTAACCGAGATGCCTTGATATGTATCTGATATGATGATATGTTTGGTATGGGAGTTATATAGGTCATTGGATTGAGTGCTAGATAGAATAAGAGACGTTTATAGATTTTTTCTTGTAATTGAATTAAAAAGGATATTAAGGATCTAATAATTAGTTTGTATGCATAATGAGTTTATGCTATAATTATGAGATTAAAATTTTTAAATAGGGAATGGTTAAATTTGCTAATATGGATGTTCATTTGGGAGAATCAAGTATAGAACACAAGGATAGTAAGTGCGAGCCGATTAATGAAGAATTAAATTGAGTCAAAAAATATTATGAGAGTTGTAATTGTTTAATTCAGGTGAATTTCGAGGACGAAATTCTTTAAGGGTGGAGAGCCTTTTAACAAAGATAAGGGCAAGACTAAAGCTTGAGAAGCTTTGATTAAAGCTTATTAAAGCTTGTTTGGAAGGTTAGTGTTCATAAACACAATTCCTTTGTTAAAATTTTATTTTTGATTTTGTGAAGTGTATACTATTTTGTGAAAATTTGGAATTTTATATGAAATGATTTGATTATTGAACTTTGGTGGTGTAACTGTGTTCTTGGGAAATTTCTAAGAATGCTTATATGTTGAATTGATGAGGAAAACATTTTCTTCTTCATCTTCCAAGAGTGACAGAATCTATTGATGAATAAGGCCTTAAGTTTTCTTATTATTCTTTGTTGGTTTATGCTCTTAGGATGATGTTTGATGAGTATTTAGTATGTTGTAGAAATCTCTACCTTGTATCTTTGTCTTTCATGGTTAAAGTAAGCTGAATTTGGGAAAAAGTGTTATTGGGTGAGATTAAGGACTAGTTTTTGACCATTTCAATTTTCCATTTGTGTCTAAGTCCTTCATGAAAGCTGTAGGTCTACTTCTTAGCCTTCCAAACAATCCTCTTGGGTCCAATTTGGAGATATATAGCTCAAATTATGATTGAAACACCCAAACTGACTCTGTTATGTTGGGCCATATGCATCACTGAATTGAGTGCCCCATCACTGATTGAGTGGCCCATTTTTGACCACTATAATACAAGATTAGTTCTGGAGTTTGAGTTCTTCATGAGAGTTGTTGCCCTGTGTCTTGAGACTTCTCTGGTTTTGGATTGGTTTGATTTGAGTGTTTGGATAAGTAGGAATTTGATAAACATTTAAATTAGTTCTGCTGAATCAGGTCTGGACTGTTGGCCTGTGTTCCTAGCTTTTGTTTGCCATCTTAAAGATTGATCTGGGCTGTGGTCCCTCATAACATTTGTAGTATTTTGTCTTAGCTTTCTAATGAATCAAACATCACTCAATTCGGAGACACATAACTTAAGTTATGTCTTAAAAACCTAGCAAAGGTCAAGGTTATATTATTTTAATCTGGAAATTTTCTATGCCTTGCCTATAGGTTTATCTGGATACACCAATGTATGTATGAAATCATTTGTGATGAGGTTCTTTGATTATTTGTATGATTTGAGGATTGATTTGACAAAAAATAAGATATAAGTTTGAAAAGTGTTATTGTGGATATGTTAAATGGATATAAATGGAAAAATTGTTGGAAAATTTCGGGATAAAGTGTGGAATTGTTTTAAGATCATGCAATGATGAGGAATAGAAATGGATACTTGGTGCATAAGAGTTACTGTTAGTATGCTTGGTTGGAGAAGGAAATTCCTCCCTTGTTTTCCATTAAGAGGCCAAACCATTCTAGGGTGATAAGGCTTACTAATTATTTTTTTTGTATGGTATTAGTATGACATAAGTATGATTATTTTGATAACTTTCATTGTTTTAAGAGTTTTAAAAAAAATAGTTATTTAAGGTGTATGTTTTGAATTTTGAATAAAGGAAAATCTGAATGGTTTCTTATGATAAATTTCATTAATGATGTTACAGAGAACAGTTTGAAAAGAAAAGGAATTTATGAGAAATTTCCTATACTAAGTATATATATATATAGGTATATATATATATATATTATTACTATTATATATATATATTTTTTTTTTTTTTTTTTTTTTTTTTTTTTTTTTTTTTTTTGAAATATTTCCTTTGAAAATGTGGGTAAAATTTTTTGTAAGTTGTAAAAGTTGAGGTTGAGAAATTTTGAAATGATGGGTATTAAGTAATGAAGTGTTTTTGATTAAGAATTTTGACTAAATAATAAAGTCCTTTGTGAAAGACTGATTTTCATTTGGGCTCTACTATGCATGATTGAAATGTGGTATGATCAGATTGATTTTGTTATGTGAAGCTATGATCATATGCTAAGGTTATCAGCCCTTATAAATAGGAAGATGCACTTATTTGTGTGATGGGGGTGGTGCTTTCATAGGCCACGATTGTGTGATGGGAGTGGCACTTTCATAGGCCACGATTGTGTGATGGTGGTGGCGCTAACATAGGCCACGATTGTGTGATGGGGGTGGTGCTAACATAGGCCACGATCAAATCTGCTTATGTTCATTCGGTATTAGTACGAGCCGCCTTAACTAAAGAATGAACATATTTATATTTATAATCGTCTTATTGCTTTCAAAGTATTTGAACTAAACAAATGAGATCATATTATTTTAGTAAACCTTACTTTGAAAATTAATAATTATGTTATCAAATGAATTTTCAAAGCATGATATTCCGGTACATGGTTCTAAAAATAAATAGTATATGTATTGGTATAAAATAGTATACTGTATTGGTATAATAAATATCAAGTAATGAATTTTGAGTTTGAAAGAAGTAAAATTCTTTATGTTATTAATTAATATGTTATCTTGATATTTTTTGGCTATAATGGTATATATATGTTGAAATTTAATGATCTTATGTAATTTGTATTTTAGATAAGTTGTCATCGCCACTTATAGTAGTATATGTGAATTATGAGCACCATTGAGTTTTATACTCAGCGCGTTGATTTTTGTCACGCGCAAGTTAAAGACTGTGGTTACTGCTTAAAGACTGTGGTTACTGCTTGAAGACTAGAAGAGTAGCATCAGAGCAGAAATGACAATTGTGGTAGTAGTACATTGAGCTTTATGTAATCAAGAATTATGGCATATATAAGTATTATATTTTCGGAGATTGTGTTATTTGAATTATAACTTAAGCATGTAACTAGCAATTATGTTGGTGTATATATTCGGAGATAAGCATAAGATTCATTAAATGATTGAATATAAAATATTTCAAGAGAGTTGGTATGATTAGTTTATTATGATTAGTTTACTTAAGACTTGCCTATATTACTGAATGCAATAATTGATGAATATTAAAATGCTATTCGAGGATTTAAATAGTTTGAAAATAAAGAAGTGTCGTGTTGTGTTTATGATGATTATTTGGAGATGTTGGGGAGTTTGGAGTTTAATTGGGAAGTGTTTTGCATTCACAGATGTTCTGGCGAGCTCCAAGTTTTTAAAGGAAATTCTTACAGTATTTTTTGTAGGATTTTTAACCAAATCTTTTTTCCAAAAGAAAAAAAAGAGATGAAAACCGAAAATGAAATGATTATTCTAATAAAAAAATAAAAACAAAAAATATACTTACTCGCTAAACTTGTGAAATACTCATTACTTTCTAAATTCATAATCCTATATATTATGATTCTTCTAATTCATAATCTAATATTATGATTTGTATGTTAAGTTAAAATGGTGTTTCCGGCACCGAATGTGACATCCGTTGTCGGGTCTCACGGGACTGGGTGGAGGGTGTTACATACAAAGTTATTCTTGGTCATGAGAAATTAAATTCTCAAACTTCGCCTACTAACTTTTGAAGTATGGTTCTCTAAATCCATAAAATTAAATCTTTTCAACCAACTTAACCCTTTGGATGGGGTACTTGAAGTAAATTAATGGACTCCCTAAACATGCAATCAAGTCTCTCACGTGGCAACATTAATGAACCATCTAACATAACTACCTCGTTTGACATTAACCCACCTGAAATATCACAATCTTTTGAGATAATAAAACCAAAATCGTTCAATTGTGAATAAGCTAATTTTTATTTATTTTCATCGTTTGATTGCGATTCTTTGAATTCACGAGCATTCCCATTTATATGAATATGTTGATCTCGTCTTATAAAGGTAATCTCCTTTCAATGGAGTTAGGACAAGTGTTCCATTCCTAAGCCCCTATCAAGTAGTTGGGATAACATTAAAATGGGTTTTTGATATTGTAGTTGGAACTACCTTTCAGATAAAACATAGTTTTAGATATTTTCGAGAAAAAAAAAAAGTTTTGGAGCACTGTTTAATTTGTATCCACATACCCCAAAAATGGAAACGCAAAAAATATTGCAAAATGATTTTTTTTTTTTTTTTTATCTATTAGGAAGTCCAAATATTCCCTTTATTCTTATAGTTAAAGAGGTCTCAAACCTGAAACCTTCTAAGTTCTATCTATGTGAAAAGGCTAATCAAATTACACTTATTTGGTGGAAAAAATAGGTTACATATATAATCTTATATAAAAGTTACTCTCTCTGTCCCAAAATATAAATCGTTTAAGATTTTTGCACAAGGATTATGGAAGTAATTAATTCTCCTAGATTATAACAAACTCAAGGATAATTTGATTAAATTATCCTTTATCTTAAGACCAATAGTTGCTTGCGAAGTATTTTTTGTATTTAGTATAAACAAGGGCAATATTGGAAAAGCATCATTTAGTACTTTTTAAAATATATAAAACGACTTATATTTTGGGACAAAATAACAAACTAAAAAGAACTTATATTTTAAGACAAAGAGAGCATATTTTATATGAAGATACGGATATATGAAAACATTTTCAGAATGCCATGCGTGGGTAAGGATTTTTATGCATCTTAGATTAGCATATATAAAATTCATCTGAAATATAAGACTTTTAATTAATGTTTCTAACAAAGTACTTTTTTCCATACTAATCTTGTCAGGTAACATTAGTTATTTTTATAGTTATTAATTGTTTAATTAGTTGTCAGTTGTTTATTAGAGTTTCATCAAACATTAAAAGAAATAATGTCTCATAATCCGCTCCCTCAAATTCAATATTAGTGTAAATACTATACCACCGAATACTATAAATAATGAAAAATAGAATTTTGACCTAATTAAATACTATAAATTATATTAAATGCTGTTGTCCAACAAGGCTACAGCTAAAAAATAATAATCCAAACACATCTTATATTGATCTAGCAGTATATATTAAAATTATAAACTTTAATAAAAGGTAATTAATATCTTGAGTAAATCCACAGAAAAATAAGTTTGCAGACACTTTCCCTCTTCATGTTTAGTTTCATTTCATCCGACAATAAATCTAGAAAAGAAAAACTCACAGGAACATGAACCATAAAGACAAAGATCAAATCAATACACAAAAATCATTCGTGGTTGGAGAGAAATTAATTATATAATAACACAAAATAAGTTTATAATTAATTAATACATGAGAATTAAAGTAGGGACAATAATATATAATTAATTGAACTTGGAAAACACATGCTTGACCACATAATTAGCAATGATCTGATTTGTTTTCTGTGTGGGATGGAAAGAATCCCAAAACACATACTTGTCTGCATCTGTGCATGAAAATGCACCATTTCTGGCACATGCATATCCCATCTCATACATCCCTGTTGCACAGCATCCCGTTGAAGTCACCTCAAATCCTAAAAATAACAAAAATGGTTCAAATTAAATCGATTCAGTTAAGTTTGATTTACATCTAAAAAAATTAGTATATTCATTTTGTATTAGTTTTGATTAACTGGATTCACTAAATGCTTACCCCCTACATACGTATATAGAAAAAAATATAATATTGAGAATGCAAAAAATTATATGTGAAACTTGAAGTTGATCTAATGTCATAGGCCTAAGGAAAATTATAAGGCCATGGGAGACGAGAATAATATGTTGGATGGTAGACAGTCGAAGGGCATGCTAGCGGAGACTCAGCATAATGCTTTCTGCTGCTCCAGGATTGGTATGCAGGACCGACCCTTAAGTGAGCTAGGTTGCAGACATCATCTATACTCTAGTAAGAGGAGATGATATCCCCATAGGAAAAGAGCTTTGTGGGCACTATAGGGCCAAACGCCTATAGTGTGCATCTCTCCATAGGTAAAACTTTCGGTATAAAACAGTTCTATGCCTTCCATGCCCCAAAGGCCTTGAATCTAGAATCGAATATGCTAAACCCTTATGTATATTGCAAGTCGAGCCTTTATAATCATATATTATGTTAAGACCCTCAGAAAATACGTGGCTGGCCTGCCGAGTGACATTTGGTACCAAAGCAAATACAAACCTGCATGCATCTATACTAATTGATATATGATCTGTGAACTCATTAAATATCCATCAACCACTAAGTACACTCACCCAGGTTTGATGCTGACTATTAAATGCAACAGTACTGTGATATCTCTTCAGGATTTCTAAGTTGAAAAAAGAATTTGTGTATTTTTAATAAAAAAAATCCAATGTTCAAATTAAGCTATCTGTTTCCCCCTACAGTAATTTCTGATGAACTGAGAGGATAAAAAATTAAATGAAGTTGATACAAAAACTTATCAAACAGGACTTATAAAGCTAAATGCTTACCATAGACTGAAGGATATTTGAGGATTTGCAAGAAAATGTAAAATGGGTTTGCGAAAACCAATTTGATTCCAGGAAGTTCTTTGTTAAGCTTCTCAACCAAACTGTTTAACTTGCCATTAAACTCCACAGCCACATCATTATAGCTCTGAACACAATCATAACCAGCCATAACATTTGTAGTTCTCTCTAATGGCATACACCCCATTGGAGGTAAACCTCCAAGGGATATTTTTCTAGCACCAAAACTATAAAGTTTTCTTATAAAATTTTCAGCAATTCCTGCAAGATAAACTTGGTATCGTCCAATGCTATATTGAGATGATCTGCCTCCTGGAATCGCATAATAGTTCTCTACAAAATCATTCGTTCCTATGCTTATTAAGTGCAAAGCCTCTGTTATAGTTTCTCTAGCTTTTGTTTCTCCTTGATAAGCCCTTAGTCTCTTTTGATAGTTCTGGTAAAACTCCAGTTGCTGCCAAAAGGGTATCACTGACTGAAAAAAAAAAAAAAAAAAACAAAAAGAGTGTAATTTGATTATTGGGTTTATGGCTCAAATGCACTTTCGCAAGTTCATTAATACTATATTTGATGAGCCGTAATAAAATATAAATTTATATTAAAAATGTCTTTAATTATATTACACTGCGTTCTACCGTGGCAAATAAATATATACTTACTAGGACGTCAGAAGTGGCAGTGTCATAGCCAGTAGCAGCAGAAGCAAAAGTAACTCCAACAGCAAAATCTGAAATATTGTAAGCTGGATCTAAAAAGGCTGGTATTGTTGGTTTCAGCCCCATAGCCTCTGATATAAAATCAGTAGTAATTTTACCATTGGAAAATCTCCCGGTGGGCCGGCCGCCTTGAAAGTCCCTGCCATACGGCTCAAAATTGCTCCTTGCCATCGTTGGAATATAATCATTATTTCCAGCATCAACTGATGAATCACCAAAAACTATAATTGCTGAAATTTTGGCATCAATCTTATAAGTCTGTAGTAGTAAAATTTGAACTAAAAATACCAAAAAATTGTATCTTTTTGCCATAATCTTTTTCCGTCTCTTGTGTTAATTATGAAGGGATCGTGATGACAAATAAATATATAGTGGTGGAAATTAAAGCATGAAGGAGAGAGGTGGTTGGCTAATTTAATTATTACTACTGAAAAAAGAGGTATTCAATATAGGTGCCAAATATATTATGAAGGGATATTTTATGCATTTACTCCATTTTCCATGAAAAATCTAATAGTGCTTTTAATTTTTATTTTGATTCCTAGAATAAATTTATAAAATTATACCTATTGAACACTTTAATTTGTAAAATTGATCTATTAAAAACTTAAACTTGTAAAATTTAATCGCTTAAACATTTGTTGGGTAGTTAAAATTTATAAAATTATTATTTTTTAAAATTATATTAATAATACATCAAATCAATATTTTACATATAAAAGTTAAAATATCTTAAAATTATTTTTGTTAATGTAAAAGTGTATAATGTTACTGAAATTTGTAACTTTGAACCTACAATGTGTCTCTCACAAAATTTGTCTTGAAATGTATAAGGATAAATTAATTTATGCATTTAAAACAAAAATCTTCCTTTATATATATTCAATTAAAGGAAATAAACATTACAATTTGAAAAAACAAGAAACAAATCAAATTCAATTTATAATCTATTGAATGTACATTTAAATTTTACAAATAAAATTTCTAATAACAACAATGATAATATGATAATTATAATCTTCTAATTATAATTTATTTTCTAAAATTTATTATTTTTATTATCAATAATTATCTGATATATTGATTAATTAAATTAAAATTAATTTCTCAACAGGGTAAAACTACTGTAAATAATAGAAAATTTCTCTATCTATTATTTAATATAAACCGTCTATTATCAAGTCGTATATGTATCTACCATTAGACTATTCCTTGGTATGCATGTAAACCGTTGGATTTAATTATAATAATTAATACTTGCTACTTATAAGTTTGGTTAATAATATATTAATAATATTATTATTTTTATTTAATTTTTATTATTAAATACCTTTGTCGACGCGAAATTTATCAAGTGGCTTCGTATGTAATTAATTTTTTATTGGGGGCTGTGAAAAATAGATGAGGAGTTTATTGCGAAACGTCATAATTTTTGTGGATTTAATATGCACCGGATGTATAGTTAAGTCTTCCTCCGAGTTGAAGGTCGACTTTTTGTGCTCCCTAGCGAAAACAACACAGACCTATGTGTTTTTTATAACAGATTTGTCTGTCCATTTACATATCTTCCAAGGCGAGTTAATGTGTCATGGTTTAAGGCATATAAATAGCCTCCTTAAGAAATGTACCAACATACCATTGAAGATATTCTCTGTACTTTATCAATCTATTTATAGCGAGGCATCCATATAACAATTTGTAGTTTCTCTTTCTAATGGTCTATATGAACCAAAGCCGAGCCAGACCAACTTAGCTTTGGAGCGGGTAAAACCATTCCAATGGGAGGTACACTTTTTTCTCTTATGCCAGCCCAAAGGTAATCTATATAAGTTTTCTTATAACATTATATTTTTTAGAGCAATGGACATATATGTGATACCCTGAGCAGATAATTATTGAGACTGCTTTGTAGTTATCCCTCTAGATCCTTTGGACTGAAACTATCAAATCAAAAAAAGAAATTTTGAAAGGTTAAAATGATCTCGCGTCCTCTATCAATGTTCGATATATCTGCTGGACGTAATATATTAGTGCTTGTTTCTCTTCCTGCTTCGATATTCAATAAAGAGTTCATGTTTAGCGTATCCTACTGCGCTTATTAGTAGCACCGTTATTCATAGTACTCATCTTTGATCGGTAGTAGGGTGCCAGAATAGTGTATGCATTCTTCTTTAAAGCTCTCTTTCTCGTAGTTTATTTGTCGTCGCTTGGATTTTCCAAGTTTCATCCTATCATTTAAAGCGGTGGCGTCTTGTGCTCGAGAGATATAGGATGAGCCAACTGGTAAACAAACCATCTCACCTACCGTTTGCTTGCTCAAGATTCCAGCGGTAAGATCAACCTCGTTCCGAGACGTGGTAAATCAAAAAAACTATTAAATAAGACCAAAACATAAGGTGTAATAAAACGAATATGGTACAAATCGCAGGACTTGCTATTTGATTATTGGGGCTCTTTGTGGATGAAATTAGGCATATCAACATTATGTGCAAAGACTTTCCGCAAGTTCATTAAATACTAATATTTGCAGTTAATGACGCCACCGATTAATTCAAATATCACCTCACATATCCCCTTGCACCCCTCTTCAGTCATATATACTATATATAGAGTTTGTAAAACTTCCTAATATAAAATAAGAGTTAATTATGATAGCAACAGAATGATGCGCAACTTTCTTCTCGCGTTTCATTCTAGAAGTCCTTTGGATGAGATAATCAGAATTTAATGTTGATATAAGTTACTCTTACATGGTACGAGAGACTCTTGTTGTATTAGAGCATGTGGGGCAGCTTACGGTTAACTCCTTCACGAATAAGCTTGGTCACTGTTTTCTCGCTACTATAATCCGTCCTTGGATATAAGGTAACAGCCATGAAATGCTCAGAAAAGTAATTTCCCTAACAAAGCCTAAGTCCATATAAATCTGAAAAAAATATTGGTGAAAGTTGACCTCATTAGGGCAAAGTCTCTTTACAAATGCTGGAAGTTATCTGCTTCAATGGTTTTTTACAAAGGGGCACTCCGCGATGAGGACTATCTCACGATATAAAATCAGTACGTAATCTATTCCTTGATAATCTGCGAGGACCAATAAGTGAAGAAAAATCCTCCCCGGGTGGCGAATGCACGCCGGCCGCTTCTTGAAAAGTCCGCTGCCATACGGCTCCAAAATTGCTACTTGACACTTGAAATGCTCGCGGATCCCAGTTTGGGATGAATGATATGTAAATGCGAATTTTTATGAATTCCAATGGACATCGATACTTGATACGAATCAAACCAAAAAACCTATATATATGCTTGATTGGGGACAAATAATTTTTAGGCTAACCTAAATCCAAAAAAATACTGTGATAATTCATCGCGAGTTCCTGCTGAACTAGATGTACAAAGATTATTTTGCAAAAGAGAGAGCTAAGCAATAATAAAGTACACAACAAAATAATGTGAAGATGAATACTTTTTTTTGCTCAATAACCATATCTTTATAATCTCTTTCCGAGTGCTCGTGTGTTGGTTCTAATTTGGTTAATGCTTGAAAAACAGGGAAGTGTTCAGTTGGATCTTGACAATATATGAATTATATTAGTAGTTGGTTAGTGAGGAAAATTAGAAGCAATTGCAGCTAAGGAGAGAAGAGTGAATAAGTGCGCTTAAAATTAGGACTAGTTTTTTTTGAACGCATTACGTGTTGCAAAAAAAAAAGAAAGGTAATTTCAAGGGTATTAGACATGTGTGCAATGCCAAATAAAATAGGGTCAACACTGAAAAGGGGCCAATATATTTTAAGGCATTCTCTAGATCGCTCGATGCTTTAAAAACTCATTGATTATTGTGCTCTTTGGTAAAAAATTGACATAAGATTAAAGAGTGCTCAAGTCCTAGGTTAGAATTAGTTGTTAGTTCCCTATTGATTTCCTATTCGCTAATTGGGAAATAAGAAACTATTTTTATACAGAGAGTTTAATAACCTAGTTATGTATAAATTAGAACAACTTTAAAACTACATTACGAATAAAGTAAGTTGATTACTCTAAATTAAAAACTAAACTTGGTAAAAATTAATCGCTTAAACATTTGTTTGGGTAGTTGTAAAATTTACAAAATAAAAAATGATTGTTAGTATATAATTTTATATTAAAAAAATTATACTATTGAGAGTAAATAGCAATTAAAAATATACAATAAAAATCTGTATCTTAACCATCCAAAAAAATAAGCATATATATATAATAAGAATTATAAATAAATAAATTTAACATGACTTAAAATTAATTTCTTACTTGTTAATGTAGAAAAGTGTGTTATTTCAAAATATGTGTCAAATAGTATACTGTAACATTATAGAATAAATGCTGATTAGAGAGCACTAGGCATATTAGCGACGTGGTCCTTCGCCCTCGCAGGCCAAATAATCGGCATCTGGTCCCTATGCGAAAAACATAAGTCGTGATAAATGTGAAGGGTTGGAGACAGATGGTCCTCAATTTAGCAGCAGTCAGCAAATTTTCAAAACAAAAAATCTTCGCTTTTATATATATCAAATAAAGGAAATAAACATTAACAATTTGAAAAACAAGAAACAAATCAAATTCAATTTAATAATCTGAATTGCAGAGAAATCGCTCACAATTCCTTACAAAATTTTCCTACTACAATAAAATTTATCTAATAACAAACAATGAATTAATATCGATAGAGTAATGAGAGTTACATCGAGCTCCTAAGGTTATAATTTTTATTTTCCTAAAATTGAATGTTCACTCTTTCTTATTAATCCAAACACTCTCTCAAAGATTAACTGCTCGTCCTGGATAATTATTGATTAATATAAAATCTTTGCATAAAATCTCATATCTCTCAACATCGGGCTAACATTGAATACTAACCCGTAAAATAATGAGGCAAATCAAACTTAGCCTCACTTTTATCTTGAACTTTGACGAGGTTAAATCTGATGCCAAATCCTACCCTGATACCTCCTATTACCCATCAATGCCGTATATATGTATCTACCATTCTCTGAGACCCAGCTCCTGTATATACCTATGAATATGCGTCACAGAACTAGTTAGTGATAAACGCCGATAATGGTATTTTAAATATATGAAATAATAAGTAGTAAAAAAATGACAATGTGAGGCTAAACTTAATATGTTGAGTGTTATTGGTAATAATAAGTTACTAATATTAATACCTAATATTATTATTTTTTTATTTAGAATTTTCTTCAGTTATTAAGACTATCAAGCTAAACTGATGTATGTAGAATGACACGTAAACCAAAAAATTATAGTAATTGGTGTTTCAAATTCTAATATTTTTGAAGAAGTCAAATACACCGAAAACGCGTTACTAAGAGGCAGAAAACTTTGATTCCTCTCTCTTCACTCTACTGAAAAAACATAGATATTAAATTTTTTCTTCTGTTCTCTGTCACGAGCTATTACTACAAATAAATTAACATAATTAAGACACGAAAAATCGAATTCTTAAAGGTAAAATCATTATTCACATTAATTAATTAAAGAACATAGCTTGCAAGTATGTAGACCACTAAAAATTTAGCAAATTTTCTACATCTTTTTTAATGTAAAACTCATTCCGCTAAAGAGTCTATTATAACCAGTTAAGATGTTTGTAAATGGCTGAGTATTGCTTCGGACAGAGGTTCTCTTATTTAAAACATGGCCTAAACTCATTCTCGGAGTGCAAGCGTATGCCTATTGCCTGTAAATGTATGAACCAAAGGTAGCATGGTTTTTGAATATGTTCAACCTTGTTACGCCCTAAATTATGTATATCACGCCAAGTGTCATAGACCTTAGGGTCCAGAAATTATGTCTCAGAACACAACCTACCATAATTGCTAGTGTAGATTAAAACTTTTAGCTTAAATAAAATGGTTCCCGGAGAATCACAAAATAAGCACTATATTTTCAACACCAGCACTACACCAGCCGGTCCAATGCATATGAGAATGCCAAAATGCCATTTGATAGAGGACTTAGAGCACGAAATAGAGAGAAAAATAACACTAGATTTGTATTGATTTAAAAAAAAAAGGAAGCACATGCATAGACCACACGAGCTAGACCCACTAAAGTAAATATATTCAAAAATCAATGAAACTGTATAACTTTTATTTTTAATTTATATGCAGTTAAAAAGAATTTTTTCCAAGCCCAAAAAGTATCAAATCAACTAGCTTTGGGTTTTCCCTTATTTACGTTGAGAATTGAAATTCTCGATTTCAAAATGTTTTCGAACCATAGTATTTTCATCAATTTGACTGAGTCAATGAAAAAGGCTACCTTATTATAATTATTTTGACCTATTTAAACCTGCTCAATGAATAAAAAAAAAAAAAAAAAAAGTAGGCCTACTATGTCAATGGCATACAAGTATATAACTTCTTTTCCTTATGCAAGAATTCAAGCCTCCTAAAAGCCAATTGTGGTATGGTTGTTCCTTCTTATTTCTAATGTGAGGAGTGAGAGTGTTTTGAAATTTTGAATTCTCTCATTCATAAGGGCTCTGGGTTAGATGTAAGTTCAGTGCAATGTTCTTTGATTGTGCGTACCATATACGGCGCGGTACGGACTACCCCTCTTGGTCTGATGATAATAGCCTGCAAGTGTTTATGAGATAATAATGGCATTCCGGCCAGTTGAAAAAGTTCCTTCGTAAAATAAACAAGAAATGAATTTATTATATTTTGTTATGCGTCAACAATTAAAATAAAGCCAAGGTAAATGTATACCTAATGTAAATGAAGTTTACAAACCTTATTAGGGTTGTACTACGAGGACCTTCAAGGAAATAGCCGTGCCTGCATTCCGAGCTTTGCAGCACGGTGAAATGTATAGGGAGGCGCTGGAAAAGTGTACGTAATCCATCTCCAATAGAACAGGGAAGCAGTAAAAATATCATTAGAGAAAGCCATTCAGGAAAGGATTCAAGTACAACCCTTCGCCGCACCGAAATGTAGAGGTAATCACCTCAAATTTGTATTCGCTAAACTCAAATGGTACATCCACAATATATACCCTAAAATGTCCAGGAAATACAGCGTTTCAAAATATAAAGGATGAAAAAATGTCCAAAAGAGAGTTCTCAGCATAAATAACCACTAATATCATGTCAAAGATCTATATTATTGGCTCTCAAAAAAAAGAGGAGAAAAAGAGCAGTAAATTGAGGCAACTCCCTCCGCCAGAATGGCTAGAGGAGGTTTAATTACCCTTTAAAAATGAAAAGGGCTTAGTTTGTACATGACACTGATCCCACTCATCATCACCGAGATATTAGCGAAAACCCAATACCGGTCGGCGGCCACGGCACAATGACCCCCGGCACAATAACCGCGCCATATCGATTTACCACTAACGATGGTGGCAGTAACGGTGATGGTGACAATAAGAAATGACAACAATGCATGACGATGAATGAACTGGCGATTGAAGGAAAGTCAAGGCGCAAGCGAGACTTAGAGAAATCGGTCACGTATAATGTATCTCTGTTAGTTGACAAAAACCTGACGAGACGCCACCACTCCCGCCCGGCGGTAAAACGAGTTAATTCTACAAGGCCATAACGAGATAAAAATCCGGTAAACAATTCAGTAAATGATACTAAAATGACATTATCCGCAGTCTTCAATGGAGAAAGTCTAGTTGGAAACACAGGCATGGTCCGACATAGCTGACATTAATTATGTAAAGATGAGAAAAATCACAAGTATTTTATATATTGATGTTGATTTAATTTGCGATATATATCATTAAAAAATGGAATTAAAGACAGTTAATAAAGCAAATGAAGAATCAGAATATATTAGCGCTAGAAGACTATCTCAAGATAAGACGTTCACTATCTCGTCTTCATAGAGTATTAGTGCCATAAATACATTTCAGAAAAGTACAAGGTCTTTTCACATCGGAATCGTTAATGAAAGATAAAAACTAGTGACCATAATCCGCCTTCAGTAACTTTATTAAATAAGTAATATACATAAAATTAACCGGAGGAGTCTCCGTCTACTGCTGACTAAACTGGGCATCATCGATTTGTGGTAAATGTAACTTACAAATTGCTAATATCACGGGCAGCTGAAGTTAATTAGCCGAGGACACATCCAACCTGTAGACATCGTTAGACGTGCGAAGAGTATGTCACCAATTCAGAGCCTGATCTATCTTGGGTCATGAATCACCAATTGCAACCCTGTTGGGTAGTAATTATCACTTAAGTATAACTTCGGCATCATACAGCGTAATTACCCAGATACCTGCAGCTAGAGAAATGGTGGTAAATTGGTTTCTTACTATAAGGATGACTTATTCTCTTGAGAACGCCGTGTGGTGCTATAATAACGAACATTAGCGAAAGGAGAGGGTTGCAAACAAGTAAATTGCAAAAGAAAAAGCTCATCTCCTAAGTCCTATATCCCAAGTGGCCCGGATGAAACAGCCAGGTAGATGACATCAAGAACCGAACATACTCAAATGCTTTGTCGCTAAACATTACGTGGGTTGCCTACACCATAACACCTCTAGACCATGATCAAGTGTGAGACCAAAAAAACTCCCAAGAGACGTTGTGGTTGCTGCTCCTCTCTGAGTGTTCGGTATAGCGAAACGTTTACGCCGGCCTGGCTCAGATCCCAAAAAAGGATCTAGTTTCACAAGCATTATCTTGTCCCAACACAAAGTCAGGGAGGTGAGTCTCCTCTTTATTTTTTTTGGGAGTGTGTCAATAAATCAAGCTGGGATTGGAGACAGCTGAAATGTTAATGTAAATATTAGATTAATGAGAGCGACACCGTCTTGATCGACACAGAGAAACCTTGTTGTTGCCCTTAAACATTGTCTTTCCCCCTTCACCTCACCACACTTTAAAAGACGCTATATCGCATGTGCACGATAACAATGCGTAAGTGTTAATGCGAAGTTTCTGTATTTGCAGTTTTCACAGCTCACGCAATACTCGCATGCACGATTGTACGATTAGTGTCACTAAACTAAAGAACCTCCAAAAGCATGGTACTTTTGGGTAAATCTCCTCTCAGATTGGCTCTCAGGAAGCCACAAATAAGAATAAAGAATCAATAATACTCAATATGGTACATAAGCATCCCGAGTTCTAGAACTTGGTGGTCAACAAACTTTACAACGCGCATGATCTTGTTTGGAAAGGTTCGATCCTTATACATCTATAAGTTTTTCCGAAGTCCAAGGAATTAACTCGAAGAGTCCTAATTGTAAAGACTAGGTGTACCCTGACGACAAAGGTGCCTTCTAAAAATAGAGTCCTGATATCTACTTTAAATAGTTAAGTTATCTGTAGACTCAGTGTTTTTGCTGAAATAATAAATTAGTAAGAACTCAATGTTTCATATTTTTGCATTAACCACAGCGAGGGCTGTGTAGCCATGCCACTTGATATCAAGGGAACGGTATGACTCTCCAGAGTGCTAATTATAGTCGGAATCAGTTTGTTATTTGTCCGAGAAATAGAGTTTTAAAGAGGTTCATACCACTTCATCGTACAACCAGAAAATTGAAAACCCCCGGTGAAAACACATACGTGTATGTAGGGTCGGTGTATACAAGACAGATTTTCTGAATTTATACACTACAATGATTAAATAGTGTAATTCCTGGAGCAAAAATCATTACAGATGCATTATCCTTTCTACGGCAAGTAGCGTAGTTAATTCGGGATAGAGCGAAGTGCAAAGCAAGTGCAGGCGCATATTATAAGGGCTAGTTTTATATATAACGCTACATTCACCTCCCCAAATACCATAGGCACTATGACAAAAAGTAATGTCTCTCAATTGTTATCCACTAAAGGAAGAATGCACGTGAATGTATAGGTCCAACAACTCTTGAATTTTGATTTCTTGTATTATTAAAAGACTTTAATCATTAAACCCCAATAGAAATTTTAATTTAATTTTGTATTAAATTAAAAATTTTTTTTATCAGCAAATTCAATTTATTTTTCTTAATATGCCACAAAATCTTAATTTATTCCAAGCAACTATCCCAAGTCCAATCAGACTTTCCGAAATACAATCCAACTTAGCCTTGAAATGAATTTTTATAGTGAAAAATTATTTATTCTTATGAAGAGAGTAAAAATGCTATTAGAAGAAGGATAGAAGAAATAGACAGAACGAGCGCATCGAAGTCATAGTGTGTTGTATCTTCCATATCTTGTATGATAATTAACGCTAAATTAAGAAACTAGAATATCAAGTATGATCAATCATTGTCAGGAATTAAATTTAGAAACGTAACACACAAGTTATACCGAATATCTTTAATTAAACGCCGCAATATGGTCCTACCCCGAGACAATCGAGAGGAAGTGTGGATTTTCCCCATCGGGTAATATGACTAATGTTCAAATGCCTGATAAAATCTAAACTCTCTAATTGAATGAATGTCTAAATACGCAGAACTGAACAGCAAATTTCCGTAACCCAAAATGTGGGAATACCTGTATTAGACATTACTGAACATCTTGTGATATCTTAACTGCATGCGGCCTCAATCCCACTTTGACCCAAAGAAAATATCCGTTCAGGGTAAATATCAACAACTTAAATCTAGTGAGCAACCGATAAACTGTTAACCCTACCTATTGTCCCGAGTTTCTCATTTGAGGCGAAATTGTGGAAGAAGAGACTCATAAAAGTCAACAAAAGTATGTTGTCAGCAATATGGTCTTGCTCTTTAATGAGAGTGGTCTTTTTGATTCTGAGAGGTATTGACTTTAATTGATAAATAATAAGAAAGTTGAGTTAGGATTAATGAAAGCTGATCAAGTGCCCACAATTTTGTTGCTCCTAACTGGCTATCTTTTCAAAATTTTTCGACTAAAATTCGAGCTATCATATTATCTCAGTGAGAGAAATTATTTGATCCCATCTTATTAATAGGAGACAGTATACCAACTCACCAAGTCTTTTTGTTAAGTAGAGATTCCTCAACAAAACACCACATGACAGTATAGTACTAGAAGCCAGTTGAGCGGCTTTGATTGGTTTCGCAAACATTCGGCAATCGGACACTTCGGACTAGCCTGGCGATCACATTAACGTGGTGAAGATTTTGGGGGCTCTTACTAAAAGGAGTGGAGAGTTAGGGAGAATTACTTGTAGTTATAGGTGTGCTTGTTTCTCATATCGTCAACGAGATAGCGCTTAGTTAGAAAACATATATCAACTAGCGTGACTTATTGTCGCGCGCAAAAAAATGATTATTAAGAAAGCAATTATATTGTAATGTGCGACATGACAAAGTGGTTTTTAGAATTTTATATTGAAGGTTCGATTTAAGTTTTCCACGGTCTTATAAAAATGAATTAATAGCGCTATCTCTGTCTCGTTCTCCTTTAAGTAGTTTGTTTGGTATATGTCTCAAAAGCATTTCTAAATAAAGACCACAAAGCACAAAACGTTTGAATTTGTTTAAAGGAACAATAATATTTAAATCTTATTTGAGACAAAATAGGTACCTGTTTGATTTTGGTTCTAAAACGACGACTTAGCAAATTTTGAAGCAATTATTAATAAAAACTAATGATATTGATGTTGAGAGTTCACTTCTTATTTCTCTACTTTCTGCCAGCAAATTTTGGGGAAATGTTGTAATGAATGTAAGAAATAGGTTTTTCATAAATTTTCCTATCTAAGCCAAAACAAACGCTTTATTTATTGTAATTTTTGAGTGTTATAGTGCCAATTTATTTGTGTCTCTAAATAAGATTGACACTTCTAAGAATTCGATTGATGTCAGCTTCGCGCCATAAGAAGAGAAGGAGTGTTAAACATTAATCAATATTCTAATTTCTTAAAATAAATAATAAGAATTAACCGTAAAGTAGCTCAAACCAATATAGAAAACAAATAAAAGAGAATTATAAAAGATTTGTTATTATAGAGTATTAATCTTAGCTACTGGGCTGCTTATTTTGTTGTGTTTTTTTTTAGAAAATAAAATATTGCCAAAAAAAATAAAATTTGGATTAAGTAACCCCGGAAAGTAAGTTAATGTTATGTAGTTTTCATTAATTTTTTAAAAAATATGGCCACTAGAGAATTATGCTACGAAAAAAAGAGCTGATCGTTTTGAATTAGGCGACACTCTTTTTAGTGCAGTCACAAATTCTATTTAATTAATTGCACTTAAAGGCCGAATTTGTTCGAAATAAAGGTAGTTTCCAACCATAGAGATTTATTATTGTTATTATAATTTCTTGAGGCTTTTTGATGCTCATTAGCCCAAAAAATATTGTAACCCCGGAGCTAGATTATTAAGGCTTTTTAAATAATTATTCAGTCTGGAATCACTAATGCTTTATATTAAAGATCATCAGGACGGGCTCCACCTATTGGAATCATCTAGCTGAGTGGACAAACATGTATATAAAATTATTTAATAATGCAATGAAGGTAGCATTTTATGTCTTGGGCCCTTTAATTGTATTGATACAATTAGAAAAGCAGTGATTAATGTAAAAAATTGGCAGTTAAAATTTTATAATAATGATGTATTTATTTGAGGTTATTGTAAAGAAAATGAAAAAATGCAAGTGTGCATTGAGTAGAGTGGCTAAAATTGTTTCTAAAATATAAGTGTGCGAGAGCCTTCTTATGGTCTTAATCAATTGTAATAAACTATAACAAATATAGAAATTTAAAATCTGGCTCAAGATACAGATAGTAGATAAGAGCGCTTTTGGAAAATATACTATATTAATATAGTAATCTCAAAACAAAAGTTTAAGCCTACCACTACCGGTATATAAGTACTTAAAGTGTATAAGATAAAATCTTTATTTGTTTATCGCGGAAAGAATATTTTTAAATATAAAATGTAAGAGGCAGGACGTAATGGACCACTTAATATAACATAAAAGTGCAAGGAAAGTAAAGGCAAACTAAAAGCTACAAATATAAAAAATACCAAACGCCAATTCTAAGAAATAAAATGCAAGTAAGAGCAACCAGAAAATCGAGCCAAACGAGCACAGTGCATGTGAGAATAGGATAAATGGACGACGCATTGTTCCGAAGACTAATCGGCTTAAATTTTCACTAATATATTCTAAAGTTTATATTTTAATAGACAATTGAACGTTGGGCGATGATATTTCCAAGAGCTAAACATGTGAATGCCAATCAAAATTTTTTGGTTCGACTAAATCACGACCTTTCTTACATTCATTTTTTCCTACCTTAATCCCTACAATTAAAACCTAATTTTTCCATTTTCATAAACTCATTTTTGATTTCTCCCCTCTTAATCCAATTAACAACAACAAGCTTTGGAATTTCCATTTAAGCGAAATTCGTTTTTTGACGAACTGAGCCAAACACAAAGACCTAAACTTCAAAAACAAGAGCTGTCGTTCTTAAATCAAAGAAAAACCCTAAAAACTCAAACACAATATTTTCCTATTTATACCAAACGCCACATACCATACCCATTTCCCACTTATACCAAACCCATCAAAATAAGCCCAACTAACCCATTACCCATATAACAACCCATTTTAACCAGCTGTAAATCAAGTTACATGAAGGAAATGTACAATACATAGTCCTAAATTAGAAAATATACCCAGTACCACAAACAAACATTGTAAATAGTAACTAAGAGTATGGAAAGGTATAGTGTATGACACATGAGCGGCTTCGGGCACCAATTTATATTAGCCAAAAGACATTTTCTCCAAAAGGATCATGTAATTTGTAAGTACGGACACGATAGCACCAGTTCTTTCATGGTTTTTTTTTGCGTTTTGTTCATGGTATCCGAATGACGCCGCCTCCGCTAGCTCCCTGTTCAGTCAAGGATCCTTGAAATACCAGAGAAGCCCGAGCCTGTCGCGATTCAAGTAGGCGCCGCCGGGATTTTCTCCGCTGAAATCAATGGACAGATGGCGAATTAGCCTAATGAAAACACAACCATAAGCCTGCAAGGCACTCCGTTAGAAACTTATGTCAGGATAATGCGTATTTCGCCTGCGGAAGTCCTGAATGGAGTACCGTCTCGAGGCTTTCTATATTTTTTTGTTCAACCAACGGATCATAAAAGGTTTATAATTTCTGGTAGCTAGATTACCATGGCGACCTCGGCAAAAAAAATATACCCTGCGACTCGCTTATGTTGTTCACCGGGGGAAGTCCACGCTATCGTACATGCACCACTTAGCGTACACTTTTTAAAATGGCTTAGCACAGAACTAGAGTGTATTGATACAATGTATGCCGTCAACTAGAGTTTGGCAGAAATTGATTTACCAGAGGTGTAAGAAGCCTGTACGCTTTTTGCCAGATCACTTCGGCGCAATTTGCAGAAAGGATGAGTGTGCCCAGGAGGGACAATTCGACAACTCCGGTTCATAAAACTGGCTGGTCTCTTTAGAGAGCAGCTTCAACTAAAATGCATATAATAACTCTGAGTGTCATAAAATTGAAATTTGTGATCTGAAACGAGGCGACTGCAGCCGGCCATTTCGTCCTGTATTATCGGCAAAAGATTATGCGCGCTACCACAGGCCGATCTTTTGGAATGAACTGTCCACTAGGTGTCCACTTGTTGTGAAGAATGTGCATCAGGATTCGCTGGACCTACTGAAATTCTCAACCAAATAAAAGATATTTCAGTTAACTGTACGAACGGCAACCAAACAGTAGGTCGCTGCGCCGGATAAAATTAATCTGGATTCAATCATTAATGCATGCCTTAATCAAAAACCACTATCTGGTGTGAGATGTTGTAAATTTATCGAGGTCTCTCGTTTCGGGCTTTAAGGCCCATTCCAAGTGCATCCTGTGGAATTGTAGAAGGATGTAACCTGTGGTCCGGTCTCTTATGACGAAGCTAGGTTTCTTAATCAGTAATGAAACAATAGATGGTAGAGAAGTTTAAATAAGAAAACTCAGACTCAGGCATGGACCTTTTCGTCTGACAGGAGCCAAATTTTGAAGGATGGGCAGAGGAGGCAAACCCCCCCTCCTTTAGGGACCTACAATGGGATACATATGACTAAGGTGGTTTATAAAATCTAAAATTCCTTGCTTTTGTAAATGTGAAATCTGCATCAAAATAACTCTCTCACACGTAAATTGGATTTTAAGTAGCTTGTATTTGTAAAATCTCAAATTATAAAGGTGGCATATGTTGTTAGTGTTGATGAGAACTATCACTTGAGGGTATGGGTAAATACTAGGAGATTGAATCAATGAATTACAAAAGAAGAGTTTGACTCTTAGAGGACTGTCGAGAAAATAAGAGGAGCGTAAGCCGTTTGCATTAGTCGCCTTATTCGCTCTTAATGAGGAAAATGCCTATAGCTACACAACCAACAAAAGAAGTAATCTAAGTTCATAATTTAGCAGGACCTTCCTAAAGTATTAAGAAACAAAGCAGTGACTGTGCATATTGAAGACATAGAGGCTATTGTATTGCGCACTCTTCTTGAGTGAGGGCGTCCCCTATCGGAAAAACTAGAGAAAAGATTCTTGTTTTATGAACTGCACTGCGTCTTTATGAATGATTGAAACAGACATGTGATTTTGGTGCCTTCTATCTAGAATAGCTCCAAAGAGGACTAATGAGAGAAGACAATTCAGAGAAAAGTCTATTCTCATTTGTGGCACTCGGCCCATACTGTAGCAAGAGTGAGTATGTATTGGACACAAGAAATGTGTATTATGTGCTCCTCAACTAAATGAGGTGCAAGCTTGAAGGAACAGAGAGAGATTGTTGATAAAGTTGAAATTTTTGTAGTCCAGTTGATTGGTTTTGAAAGTTAATGGTTGATGATCCTATTTGTCGTGAGCCTATTCATGAGGAGAAATAGAACCAAAGCCTACGCAATAGGGTCTGAGTGCGATCAAGGCACCGGAGACACACCTATAGCCCAATGCAGACTCAGTTTTAATATGAGCGAAAAGTGTGTATACTGTAATGCTTGTTTTTGGGTTGAAAAATCTGTGTTTGGCATAATTATTATAATATGGTGTCAATTGATAAAAGGGTGGAATTTTACGACTTCCATAGGAGGTTATTTTTTGAGAGAAAAAGCAAGGCTGTTGACTCGCAATATAACCCGGATTGTTCGAGCACCTGTGCATTTTATGACATCCTCACCATTAAAAGAGGACATCATTAGAACGACTTAGTGTTTCCATAGCTATTGTAAGGTATATCCCACCCAAGAGCCACTTTTTACCATACCTATGAATACCAGTTAACATTTACACGAATGAAACCTTGAGTATCGCAGTCCACCAGAACCTATAACACATATTGGCAAAGATCAAATGACGTACCAAGCAAAAGCACATTAGAATCTCTTTGGTAATATGAGAATAGAGAGTGGTGTTTTGGAAATTATTAAGTTGAGTCCAAACACATAGTCAATCGATGGCGACCACTCTCCGTTTATTTGAGATCAATGCATCAGGCGCCTTGCAAAAAGACAATGCAGCACGACGCCCTAATCAGTGAAAAACACTACCCTGACCAACTGTTTAATTCACACCAGGTAGATTTTAAGACAGCGGACGGTGACTTCGTCAATGTTTTAAACCAGTCAAGATCCAATCTGTCAATTAAGTGATTATATATTGAGATGGTCTTACATATGAAGGCACCATTTATTTTAAAACCGCTCATACCGTCTGCATAAGACAAAAAAGATGTTCGATATCCGGAGTATCGCTGCCTGTATATGGTAAACATATTAAGTACTTAATTCGTCCCAATAAGCTCTACACTCATAGTTACAATCTTGCTTCTTAACATGTCGATGCAATGATCTATCTTCATTTGGAGGTCAATACCTATTAAGCATAATCTAACATCCACATCTGTTGCATGCATCCACCTTAGAAATTTGGTGACAATCAGAAAATATCAAATAATTTAAAAGGACTCCCGCTACTTGTGGCCTTACTTGGATGATAAAGCGCAAGACGAGTCACCTGACTAAAAACTCGAATCGCGGAATAATATTATAACTATAAAATTATATAGGCATAAGATACAATAAGGAAGGATTAAAATCTCTCCTAAAATCTCATAATGCACTCTCTAATACATCTTGATAATAATGTTGATTTTTAGGTCCTCTCTTCTTTGGGCTATAAATTCTAAAGAAAGAGCATTTCCAGACGCTTTGCCTCATAAATTGACTGCATTTTTTTTATCCCTCGGTGGTTTCACGCAGAAGTTAAAATTGTAATTATTATTAAATTGAGAAATGCAGTAAAAATGTGTCTAATATATTTAGTTTATTATTATAAATCGGTATAACACATAAATCGAAACTTACATGGTAAAGAGACACGTCGCTTACTATAAGGCGCGAGCAGGTTGTTTCTAATCCATGATGATAGACTACAGTCACTCGTTGGTTAACTCGCGGATAGCGCTCCTTGAGGTCACTTTATATATGATTCCTCGTGAACAACTATTCCGTAATTGATATGAACGTTTTATTAGCATGGCGTCAAATACCAGCCATGAGCTCCCTGTTACTACTGAATGCTAGACCACAACAAAAACAAACCAAAACCAGATGATGGAACTTCCATCATCCAATAATCTGACCTGCTTGACCACGGTATTCTTTAACCACCTAATAGACACCCATCTTCATAAACCAAAATCAAAAACGAATAAGGCCTGATAATGGTACTTAGAACAGTCGGAGCTGTTTCACTGCGAAAGTTAGTATGCTATGATTGGGAGAAGAACAGTGACCGCATATATTTCAACGCGAGTGTCTTTTCTCTCTTAAAGGAATTAATCGGAGCAAGAACTATGTCAACGGCCGTAGTGCCTGCTTGTCCACTATAACTCTAGTTCCTCTCACGTGCACCCGGACACCTATTTGCACAGACTGCTAAAAAATTGGAAGAGCCTGCGAAGAAGAGAAAACACACTCACAAAAAGATCAATTTTATTGAAATATTAATTTATTTGGAAGAGTCTCCGCAGGTGATACTTTCAGCATTTCTAGAAAGTCTCCTAAACAATATATATAGTCCATGGAATAAAAATTTTAGTCATACTGTGTGTAGAGATCTATGAAGTTCCTCCCTATCTGCAAGTTTCTCTCATAAAATCTTGAGACAATGTCAGAATGCATGCACCTTCTCTCCTGAGGCTGAGCTCTTTACGCCAATGATTAGCCGGCAGAATTAAGACCTTTGGCACATGAACATGTTCTCTCCGGAAAGAAAACTATACGCAAGTAGGCTAAAGATACAAAGCATTAAGCGCGCCGAGGAACGCCCGTCGAGACTTACACAGCCTTCTTGAAATTATTACGGTTGGGTCCCCCCGCATACAATTGACCTTTTCATTAATTTTAGCCCATAAACCCAATATATCAACGCAGAATATATCCGTTTTCTTTCTCGATCATTAAAAGACCAAGTTTAGTAGTCGCTAATTAAGCATAACACCGCCACTCAACTCGAATGTAGCTAAATGCATGAGGTCTCTATCTAGCAAGGGCTTTACGGAACAAAAACTGAGGCAAAATAGGTTTTATAACACCAATACCGAAAAATCTATTACCAATAGGAATACATGCTAGAAATGAGCATTACGTCAGATTTTGTATATGTAGTTATCATAGCATAAAGGGTATAGGAATATTGAAAATAAGTATGAAAGTTTTATCGATATCGGTTGTAAACACAATTTACCTAGCCCTCCTTCAGTCATCATTTTGAAACGGAATGACCAACCCGCGCACTCGTAAAGTTTAGTTGCAGATCGTTAGTGAAATCCGATTTGGTTACAATCATTATATACACTCCGAAGCATGGGTTAAAACTATGATTATTGAGCAAAACGTTTTTAACGTATCATATTATACTTATTCCCTCACCATCAATTTTGCCCTCTTCTGGTTATCATATTTTTATTGTTTATTCATTTATTCTCTTCTTCTGAACCTTTCTACAGATAAAATGACACCTGAATCCCTACACAATGAGTTGACTGCAACATTTCCACCACAAAACCATAGACACTCTCATATATACTGAACCACGTTGATGTTCTCAGTAAATAGAGGCCGAAAAACAAATCACCGGCACACAGCCTACAGAGCCGTCCATTATATCAGTGACTATACAAAACTTAGGTCTCTTAAAAAGTCTAAGATCCTGTTAATGTCCCAATTTTTTTCAGACGGACAGAGTATCTAACGAGAATACTTAGAAGAAAGATCAGTCCAAAAAGTCCCGTTTTTGAGCTAGAGATTGAAACTGTCCAGACTCTAAACTATGGCTAGCGGTGGCTCATAGCAAGTGGGATTAAGAGCTTCATGGCTAGTATCCAAGAACGCGGGTTGTAGCAAAGCTGTCGTACCCACGTCACAATCTAAGAACAACCCTTGTCGTGTATCTCGCAGACACCCCCTTATATATATTCCTTTCCACGAGGTGCCAACATAGTGTTGATCGTCGTTTTTAGCAATTTTTCACCAATTAGTTCACAAACGAGTAAGAGCCATCGCAATCCGAGTGCTGACCAATGTCAACAACGGGCGCTCAGTCATGCTATTTTTTCTAATGAAAATTGGGGTGGCCACGACGCCAACTAGCAAAAGGTCTGTCAAGATCTCGCCTGGGTTAGAGCCTTTTGAGAACGGTAGCGCAATCGGCTAACTCATATATAGGAAGGGTTTGCTCTTAACTGAAGTGATCCCATTAAAACAGCAGGAGAGAATACTCGGGCCCAGTTAGCTGGACGTGTGACACGAACAAGCCATGGGCTCTCACTACGCGAGCACAAACGGAGTACCCAAAACGGAGGCTCCTTATTGGTTGTCTATATCGTTTTGATTTTCAATTTTCGGTTCAAACACTTTCTGGTTTAGATCGTGATA
>NW_023590901.1:0-23414 GCF_014843425.1 Jatropha curcas
ACGAACGCATGGCAGAAATTCTGCATTTTAAACTAAAGCCACCACACGTTGATCCTGGAAAAAATTTTTTTATTTTTATTTTATTATTATTATTTATTTTTTTTTTTTTATGCTCTAACTTTTGCCTAGGCCGCCCTTTCGGTGTTTTCAACCTAGCGAGCTTAATTCTGCCTAAGCCGCCCTTTCGGCCTCTTTAGTTTTCGGACTTAGCTTTTTTTTTTTTTTCAAAAATCATCATTTATAAGACGTAGGGGAATCTTTTCGATTTAGGTTCTGGATTGACGATTTCGAATTGGACAGGTTCTTGATAGCCTCGCCAACAGCGGGCAGAAGTGCTTGTTATGTATTTTGATATAAAATTGCATAAATGCATGGATGTCTTTTTGTACATTTTTACGTTTGTTTGTGTTTGCCTTTTGTTTCAAAGTAGTAATTTTCAGTAACAACAAGGTCGAAGCAAAGATTGTTCTATACAAAAATAAGGGCCAAAAAACAAAGTTGGAAAAAATGGAAAAAGAATCCTTAAATCAGCCCTCGCGCCGCGAAAGCAAGTCGCCGCAACAAAAAGGAAAAACACCCAAAGTCCGCCGAGCGCGCTACCAGAGGACGCACCGCGCAACCCACAACAACAGAGGACGCGCGCGCAACCCACACCCAGAAAAAGCAAGTCGCGAGCGCAACATTCATATACGCGGGCGCGACAAGCAAATTTGAGAGTCAAAAACAATGGGAGCAAAGGTCGCGAGCGCGCCTTCCAACTGCACGGGCGCGAGAATCACTTTTGAGAGGCAGAAGGTTTGCCGGCAAAAGTCGCGAGCATGGCTTCAAGATGCGCGAGCGCGAAAAGAACTTCTGAAAGGCAGAAGCATTTGGAGAAGAAGTCGCGAGCGCGACCTTTACAAGCACGAGCACGAGTCGAGATTTCCAGGAGACGTAATTGCTGCCTTTTCATCAGAAAATCATATATTTTCATGCAAGGGTCGGGACTCTTCCCAAAAGACGAAGTCACCTCAAGCACCTCTTGGCCAACCAATCACTACCAAAACCACCCATCACTCTTCCTCCTCTATAAATAATAATCAAAGTGAAGCATAAGAAGGAGAGATATAGATTTAATTCTCTATTCAGAGTTAGATCACAAAAACACTTGACTTGTATTAGGGAAGTGGTGTTTAGTAGTACTTAGAGCCAAGGATTGACGAAATGCTCTCCTCACTTGTTATTGATTAGGTGCCAAAGAACTCACCAAGACAAGTTCCTCGGCTTGAGGTGTGACGCCCTCCTTCCCTAGGCTTGAGTTAGGTTCACGCGGTGACTTTTCTTCTTGTTTTATAAACTTATTGGTATGGTTGTTCTTCATTAACTCTTCTATGCAAAGCAACAATTTTTAAATTGGAGGGGCTAATTATTCAATAAAATTCTATTAAGTTATCTTTTGTCTTGGTGGCTTAATCAAATGCATTTGTTACTAAATTCTTCATCAGAAGGAAATTAGATTCTTTAGTAACAGATCAAGAGAGATTTTAATTTTCTATTGAAATTGAAATCTTTAACATATGCACATTTTCACTTATTTTCTGCTGAAACTTAACAATGGCGGGTGTCTTATTGAAATAATCAAGAATTAAGAATTAAGGTTTTAATATTTAACAAAATAAGGGTTATTTATTATATTGTAGAATAAATATTAATAGCATAATATTAATTCTATATTGAAAGTTGAATTACAAACCTTACCATATGTGCAGTTAAAGAATTTTTATATAGGCAGTTATTACAAGAGCATTTGCCATAGAAAAGGGAAATCCCTGTGTAATTGATCAATTATCTAAGTATTTTACCACACACTTGTCTTTATAATTAATTATTCTAAGGTATTTGACTATTTTAACAACTTTATTCTTTTGTTAATTTAATTAAATACATTAGCCTTAAGCAAAATAGGAAATCAATCACTTTCTGTATTTATTTCTGTTAAAACAACATTCATTAAGAATTTAGGTGCCAGTAGCAAGAGGACTCAACCCCGTTCCTTCGTTTCGGGGATCGATCTTTTACTTACTACGTTACGATCCGTTATACTTGCGGGAACTCAAACGCAGATGTGCCAAACAAGTATTTTTTTACTGGTGACGTTTGTCGGGGGAACTGGTGTTCTGTCAGGGTGTTAACGAAATATTCTTATATGTGGATTTGCAGTTTGGTATTTTAATTAAATACATACTTATAGTTGATTTTTCAAAATTTGGTGCAGGAACACATAGTTTAACATAACTCAATTTTGCAGGAACACATAGTTTACATAACTCATATGCCAAGTACCAGATCTTCAAACAGTGAATTGGAGGATTATCAACCTGAGATTGAACAATTTCTTTCAGAACGAAAAAAGAAGAAGAAAAGAAGAAATTCAAGAATCATGGGTGATGGAAATCCGCCACAGAGGTTGATGGACTTTGTGACTCCAAGTTTAAATGGTTCACAAAAGGGAGTAATACATCCACCAGTAAATGCTAACCAGTTTGAGATTAAACCGGCTTTATTACAAATGCTCCAAAATAGTGTTCAGTTCTACGGATTACCAAATGAGGATCCTAACTCTATAGCCAGTTTTCTTAAATCTGTGATACATTCGAGAGAGACTTGGGAATCTACGGTACCAGCAGATGCCATCACAGTATACGTACCATTATTTCCTTTCACAGTTTGAAAGGACAAGGGGCAAAAGCCTTGGTGTGAATTTTCACCAATAACCCAACCTATCACTACCTGGGAGAACTAGCCCAAGCCTTCTATCAAAGTATTTTCACCACTAGCAAAAACCGCTAGGCTTTATTCAAAGGAGATAACGCCATGTTAGCCCAAGCATCCCAATAATCTGAGTCCCTATATATGACGGCATTAGAACGATCGCCTATAAAAAGAGTCTCCATACGAGTTTGCCCACACCATGGGCTTCTATCCCCACAAATATATGATTCAGAACCTTCTTACAACGATGGAAGGGTGTACACCTTCGTACAAGAGCGAACAACTTAGAATGTTCATTGGCAGGAGGATCATTACATGAAAGAAGACTAACTAATGGATGCAATTGAATGTTACTAGAAGGAGATGGGGCCACACCAATAATAGGCATCATGGGCCAACTGATAAGGAAAGGGCCTCAGTCTCAGTCATTACTACTACTGGGCAGCAAATGAGGTCATTCATAATTCCAAAGAAGGTTTCAGTACATTAAGAGTGCTTCTGAATTTTTATCCTCTCTAACCAGTGATGCAGCATTAGATTTGCTTTGTTCTTATAAAATTGATAACTTAAACCTGATAACTTAAACATAAGTAAATCAACACCTCTTATTTGTGACAATTGCGGTCAAAATGGGCATGTGTCAAATGAATGTAATTATAAGCATTCGGGTATGGAGGAACAAGTGAATTATGTCCAAGGACAAGTTTGTGGTCCATACTCCAATACTTATAATACTGAAAATCGTAATTATCATAATTCCTTTTGGAGAAATCATGATAATCAAGAGAGGGGCAATCAGGTTAGTCAATCTCAAGATAGACTGGGACAATTGACTAATAAGCTTGATAAATTTCTGGAGGGATTTAACCAAAAGATGAGTAGTCAAGATGATAATTTTAAATGGTTAGAATCAAAGTTTGAGTTTGACAAGTTATTCAAAAATCATTCATCATCCATACATAATTTGGAGGTACAAGTAGGGCAGCTTGCAAGTGCCATTTCATCACGTGAAGTGGGGAATCTTCCTAGTAATACAGAAAAGAATCCTAGGGAGAATGTAAGTGCCATTGCCTTACGAAGTGGAAAAATAGTAGATAAAATAGTTCCTTCGCTTGCAAGTGCCATTTCATCACGTGAAGTGGGAAATCTTCCTAGTAATACAGAAAAGAATCCTAGGGAGAATGTAAGTGCCATTGCCTTACGAAATGGAAAAATAGTAGATAAAATAGTTCCTTTGGGTACTGATGTTAATGTTTTGAGTAATGCAACTGTGGAGCCGGTTTGTGAACCGAGCATTGAAGTAAATAGTGTAGGATCAAGAGGACAAGAAACAGGAAAGAATAAGGGGAAGGCCAATGATAAAACATATCAATCTAGGCCCCCTTTTCCGCAAAGGCTCAAGAAGCAGGAGCAAGATAAGCAGTTCTTAAATTTTATTGATAAACTGAAATGATAAACTGAAAAATTTGCATATCAACATGTCACTTATGGAAGCTATCACACAAATTCCAAATTATGGTAAGTTCCTTAAAGAATTAATTTCAAAGAAACGTAGTTGGGAAGATGTGTCGACAGTCACTCTAACTGAGGATTGCAGTTCCACAATCTCAAGTAAGTTACCTACAAAACTCAAAGATCCAGGAAGTTTCACTATACCATGCAAATTAGGTGAAGTAGATTTTCCTAGATGTCTTTGTGATTTAGGAGCAAGTATTAATTTGATGAATTTTTGATGCCATTATCTCTCTTTTAAGAAATTGGGGACTAGAGGATGAAGTTAAGAGAACTAATATTGGTTTTTACAACTTGCTGACCAAAACTTTAAAAGACCCTATGGTATCATTGGAAGATGTCTTAGTTAAGGTTGACAAATTTATTTTTCCAACTGATTTCAATTCCATACTTACTTTTGTTTATGATAAAAAATTGCCCTCTTATTTTTAGAGACCATTTCATGAACCACAAGGAGACCATTTAATTGATGTTTCAGAAGGAAAATTAGTCCTTAGGGATACGGTGATGATGTCATTTGAAGTTTCATATAGATAAAGCTATGAAATATCCTTTGGATGAGGGAAATTGCATTGAAGGGAATTGACATAGTTTTGATGCATGCATTACAAGAATATTACCTTGGAAGGTAATGAAAATTTGAGAAGAAAATGTCAATTATTGAAGCAAGAGGAGTTTTATAAATTTAAGACCTGAAATTGTTACTTAGGGAGCATAACCAATTGAAGTATCCACCAATAGTAGGACCTTAAAGAGTTACCAAGTCATTTGCGATATGCTTTCTAGGTAAAGATCACACACTTCCTATATTATTTTCTAGACAAATGAACTGTAGAATCAAGGAGAAATGTTAAACAAGGTGGCGACTCATACATTCACGTGCATTTCTGCCCTTAGTCACATGCATTCATATGCCCATGATATTTGGGGGAGGGGTTCACAGTCATGCATTACATCAATCTTGAGGATGGACATATACCTAAGGTAGAAAGACAAAGGAGACTTAATCCTAATACGAAAGAAGTAGTGAAGAAAGAAATTATCAAGTTACTAGATGCAGCAATAATATACCCAATTTCGGATAGCCAATGGGTTAGTCCAATTCAATGTGTGCCTAAAAAGGGAGGAATGACTGTAGTAAAAAATGAAAATGGTGGTGAAACTAATTTCCTACTTGGACCACTACAGGTTGGAGGGTATGTATTGATTATAGAAAACTTTAATTCAGCCCACCAGAAAAGATTCATTTTCATACCATCATAGATCAAAATGTTATGAAAGAATTGCTGGTCATGCTTTTCTATTGTTTTCTCGATGGATATTCGGGTATTTTCAGATTTATATCTTTCCGGAATGAAACCAAAGAGAAAACCACATTTTACTTGTCCATTTGGTTTACATTTGCGTTTATAGACGCATTTGGCCTTTTGGATTATGCAATTGCACCTGCAACGATTTTCAACGGTTGCATTGACCGCGATTTTTTAATGACACATAGAAGAAATTTATTGGATGTCTTTATGGATGACTTTTCTGTGTTATGGTGCATTTTCATTTGAAGGTTGTTTGGAAAATCTAGATCTTGTATTATCAAGATGTGAAGTGCTAAATTGTTTTGAATTGCGGAGAAATGCCACTTTATGGTGATGAGGGCATTGTTTTAGGGCAAAAAATAAGTTAAGGAAGGAATCCAGACAGATAGGACCAAAGATAGAAGCTATAGAAAAAAATTACCTCCTCCTTACTTACGGTTAAAGGACTATTTAAGATCCTTTTCTAGGCATGCAGGATTTATAGAAGATTTTAAAAAAATTTTTCTATCACATTGCTAAACCTCTAACTTAAACTTACTTGTTTAAAGATGGCATCTTTTGATTTTTCTCTAGAATGTTTTTAGAAGCCTTTTAAAACTTTGGAAGAAGGCATTAGTTAAGTGCGCCTGTTATGCAAAACCAATTGGGAATTACCATTTGAAATAATGTGTTGATTGGCTAGCGATGTTGCTGTTGGTTTGTGTATTAGGCCAAAGACTTAGAAAAAGTTTGCATTGTGATATACTATGCTAGCCATTGTTCTAAACTAGTACTCAAATTGAATTATACAACTACTGAGAAGAAATGTTGGCTGTGGTGTATGCATGTGATTAATTCAAATCATACTTGTTTAGGAGCAAAAGTCATAATCATACTGATCATTCTTGCATTGAAATACCATGTTTGCTAAAAAAGATCCAAAAACCACGTCTTATCGGATGGTATTATTATTGCTAAGAATTTTGACATTTGAAATTAGGAGACAAAAAGGGTTCTGAAAAATTTATTGCAGAATCATTTATCACGTCTAGAAAATGAAGAAGACCAATAAGAAAAACTACAATTATAAATGAAAATTTTCCAGAATGAGAATTTAATGTTAGTACAACATGTTTTCACACACCTTGGTATGGCTGACATTGCAAATTTCTAGCTTCTAACATCATACCTCCAGATATGACTTATGCACAAAAGAAGAAGTTCTATGCAGATGCTAAAAATTTCTTATGGGGTGAACCATTCTTATTTAAGATATGCATGGACGGTATGATTAGAAGGTGTGTAGGGGTAACAGAAATACAAGATATACTTATGCATTGTCACTCAAGTCCATATGGAGGGCATCATGGAGCGAATAGAACTGCTTCAAAAGTTTTAGAAAGTGGCTTTTATTAGCCTACTCTATTTCAAGATGCACGAATATTTGTCTCTCATTGTGACAGGTGTCAAAGGGTTGGCAACATAAGTCGGAAAGAAAATGATGAAAAAGATGAAATGCCTTTATCCAACATACTCGAGGTAGAGATATTCGAAGTATGGGGAATCGACTTCATGGGACCATTCCCTATTTCACAGGGTAAAAGTTATATCTTAGTAGCTGTTGACTATGTTTCCAAGTGGGTAGAAGCACAAGCTTGTGTCATAAACAACGCCAATACAGTGGTCAAATTCTTAAAAGCATTATTTACCTGATTTGGGGTTCCAAGAGCAATCATAAGTGATGGAGGTACGCACTTTTTAAATAGATCATTTGAAAGCCTTTTGAGGAAACATGGAGTACATCACAAGGTATCTACCCCATATCATCCACAAACTAGTGGTCAAGTGGAAATTTCAAACTGCGAGCTTAAGTGGATTTTGGAAAAAACTGAGCTTAAGTGGATTTTGGAAAAAACTGTCAATTCATCACGAAAGGATTGGTCGCTTAAACTCGATGATGCACTCTAGGCCTATAGAACGGCATTTAAGACACCAATTGGGATGTCTCCATATCGTCTAATTTATGGTAAGGCATGTCACCTACCCCTAGAATTGGAATATAAAGCATATTGGGCAATAAAGTCTTTAAATTTTGATTTAAGCAAGGCTAAGCCAAGGCTGGCTACAAAAAGCAACTTCAGTTAAATGAACATAGATGAGATCAGATTATTAAGCATATGAAAAATGCCAAGAAATGCCAAGTTATACAAGGAAAGAACTAAGAAATGGCATGATAATCAAATTCGAATCAAATCATTTAAGGAAGGAGACCAAGTGTTATTATTCAATTCAAGATTACGCCTATTTCCTGGAAAACTGAAGTCTAGATGGAGTGGACCATTTGAGGTAATCAAAGTTGCAGAACATGGAGCATTAGAATTGAAGAATCTATCTAATGGTTCTACACTCGTGGTAAATGGACAACGGTGTAAGCTTTGTTTGGGTAATAGGATTGAGGATCCACCACAGGTAACATTTTAAATCGATTTCATAAGTATGTATAATTTCAATAACTACTTAATATACTTTGTTTATTTATTATAATGTATTATTTGGTTATTTGTTTTTATCAATTTTTTTTAAGTTAAGAAAAAAAAGGGGAAACCCATCAAAAATCAAGTGTGCAGGGAAGTCTATTTTTGCAGGAAGCCAAACTCGCGAGCGTGAATGAAAGAAAGCACGAGCACAAACATTGCAAAAAAAAAAAAAAAAAAAAGACAGCAACTCTTTTTTACAAAACTCGCGATCGCGACATCTATCTGCGCGAGCGCGAATTTTCCACAAAACAAGTCAGAAGCTTTAAGATCCCAACTCGCGATCGCGACATATATCTGCGCGAGCGCAAGTTCTCTACAAAACAAGTCAGAAGCAAAGAGATTCACTCTCGCGATCGCAATAATACCAAGCGCGAGCGCGATTAGGGCACAACAAAGGACAGAGGCCAGGCAAGAACCATTCGCGAGCGCGAATTTTCAGACGCGATCGCGACTCCAGAAAAATTCCTGGCGCGATTCCACAAATCTTTGGCGCAACTTTCCTTAACGCGTCAGAAATTTTTCAACTGCCCTCATCAACATTCCAATCATCTTCTTCCTTCCCAAGGCATTTCAAACTGCAAAAAAATGTAAGTAACCTTTCAAATCCAATCAAAAACTCTCCTTTTCAACTTACCCATTAAACTACTCAACCCTATCCTTCCTACTCAACCCTATCCTTCCCTAAATTCATCTATATAAGAAAATCAATTCCTTTCTTTACAAACCCCCAAACTCTGTCACTACAAAACCAATTCCCAGCAACCCTCTTTTCTGCATATCTTGAACAACAATATCCCCATCCACACTCACACCATGCCATTCAAGCAAAAAGCCAGGAAGAACAAGGAAGGATCTTAATCCTCTGCACCAACACGAAAGGATTTGGCCGCCAGATATAAGGCTCCTTTTCCCATATATACTATGGAGGAAGGGGAACGCTACACACGCCTTGCCAAGTGCACTAGTGCACTTTCACAGGTATGTATCTTCTTGACCAACCCTTTTTACAGACTACTGGCATTTTAGAGAAAGTGCAGGAAGAATAATTTGAAAATTTTAAATTTTTTGAATATTTTAGTCAATTACAAATTTCTGAAAAATGCCTAATTAAGTTAGAGTTTTAGAGTTATTGACTACTATTGATTGGGTGGATGATAATGAAATGGCCATCAAATTTAGAGTGGATGGAGAGGAATTAACTGTGGATTATGATAAAATGAACGAATGGTTAGGATTCCCCAAAATTGGATGTGCTTCTAAACCGAAAGGATGGAATGCATCTTCCGTTTGGGAAATACTAACGGGGCAATCAACTTTTACTCTACGAAATGCTGGAAATAAATGGATCAAAGATGAGAGTATTTTATACTTGCAGAAGTATTTGTGTTATGCCTTGTTTGGACGGGTGGAAGCATCCAAAGTCCAAACCAAAGTCCAAACAAGAGACTTGTTTGTTTTGGACTGTATTTTGCAGGGAAAACGAGTAGACATTACCGGAATCGTGCTCGATACAATATATAACGCCTCTTGTCATCAAGGGAAAGTTACTTTAGGAGTGGGTAGTTTGGCACCTATCTTAGCATATGTTGCTCGAATGCCCATTCCACCTTATCAGAATGCCCATTCCACCTTATCAGCCCCAACCTACAGACACTTTTAGGTATATGGATGGCACATTCTTGAAAAAGACAGGTTTGGTTGAAGAAGTAAAAATTGGTAGCACAGTTCTTTATCGTTGAAAGCCTTGGGAAACTAGAGTCGGGCATAGCGATCGTAATGAAGGAACCTCTGATGCACAAACACCAAGACAGCGAAAAGGCAAAGCGCCAGTCACATCATCTTCTCATGTGGAAGAAGAAGAAGATGAAGTTGCCGGATGGAAGCAAGTGTTGGGTAAAGTGGAAGCTTTACAGCAATCGCAGGAAACCTTACATTCTTGACATGGGACAAACTGCATACAATCCAGAAAACCAACGAACGGGATGGAATGGAAAGTGATGAAATTATTTCCACCATCAAAACATCGAGTTCACTCCCATACCCTCCGGGTCTTTTTTCCGGGGCCATTAAGGTTTTTCTATCCCTTTTTAGTTTTTATTATTTTTCAGTTTGTGTTGTGTTTATCATAGTGATGTGTTATCTTTGCAATTTCTTTCCCCCACAATGGGGCATTGTGTCTTAAGTGCTGGGGACACTATACAAGATTTCTGTTCATGGTCAATTGTCATCTTTTATCTATCTCCGTTCATTTTATTCATTTCAATTATTACTATTAAAAAAAGAATGTGACAATTAAAAAAGTCAACTTCCTTTGCCTTAGATTTCAATGTTTTTAGTCTAACATTGATTGATTATGTTATGATTTACTGCTCTGTTGAAAATAGAAGGTCTTGAATAATATACCCTGATATAGAGAGATTGAATCTTATATGAAACTTAAGTTTTTAATATATTACATATTGACATTTTTAACTTCTTCAAATAGCACATTTTTAATCTTTGGTTAATTATCTAGACATTCATACTTATTGTTTTAGAAAAGCTTGAATTCCTACCTTGAATAAAGAATAGGAAGGAATTTAAAACTTGTATGTTTCAATCATAAGGGGATGAAGGTTGTATAAAAAAAAAAAGAGAGGAACCTTAAGGAAATTAACGGAAAAAAACACGTTCCAAAGTAAAGTTGGTATGGAGCATTAAAAATTGGCAACCACTTATCATTTACATTACCTTACATACCTTGAACAAAAATAAGAAGCAAAGAAAAAAATTGGTGGTTATGGAGCATAAAATGCAACCACAAAAAAAGAAAAGAAAAAGAGAAATGAAAGTGGTATGGAGAGCATAAATGGCAAACCCCACTTTAGTGAGGATAGAAATAAGACTACCTAAAAATGCCTTGAGGAGAAACAATACAGTTACTTTTCTAAAGTACTTCCTATTCTTTGCATTTTAGGATGGAGGATGCCTATTCTCATATCTTAAAATGGCATAGATTTCTTATACTTTAGATTTTTGTTGTATTATTGAAAATTTTTACATTGTCACATTCATTTTAACACTTACTTGGTTCATAAAATTACAAAAATCTTTATCTTTGGTAGATTATTAAAGAAATCTAAATCAACGAAAAATAAAACAAACATGATCAACTGAAGGTTCAAAAGAAGGTAATATCTTGCTAAGGAGACAAGCAAGAGATAAGCTTAGTTGGGGGGAATTGATAGGCCTCGCAAACGAGGGCAAATTCTGTTATGTTATTTTGATTAAATTGTATAAATGCATGATTGTTTTTGTACATTTTCGCTGTTTGTGTTGTTTTTTTTTGTTTCAAAGTAATTTTCAGGGAACACAGTCGAGCAAAGATTTGTTCGATACAAAAAATAAAGGCCAAAACAAGTTTTGAACTGGAAGAAATTCACTTAAAATTCAGCCCTCGCGCCGCGAAGCAAGGTCACAACAAAGGAAAACGGCCCAAAGTCGCGAGCCGCTACCAGAGCAGCGCGCGCAACCCACAACCAAGAAAAACAAGTCAGCAGAGCGCAGACATTCATATACGCGGGCGTGACAAGCAAATTGAGATCAGAACAATGGGAGAGCAAAAGTCAGCGGGAGCGCGCCTTCCGAAATTGCCACTGGGCGCAGGAGAAATCACTTTTGAGAGGCAGCAAGGCTTGCCGGCAAAAGTCAGCTGAGCGTGACTTCAAGATGTCAGCAGAGCGGTGAAAAGAACTTACTGAACGGCAGAAAGACATTTGGAAGGAAGAAGTCGCAGAGGCGCGACCTTTACAAGCACAGAGCGCGAGTCGAATTTCCAGGAGACGTAATTGCTTGCCTTTTCATTCAGAAAATCATATCTTTTCATGCAAGGGTCGGGGACTCTTTCCAAGAGAAGTCACTAAGTACCTCTTGGCCAACCAATCACTACCAAAACCACCATCACTCTCCTCCTCTATAAATAACATCAAAGTGAAGCACAAGAAGGGGAGAGATATAGATTTTAATTTTTATTTCAGAGTTAGATTCACAAAACACTTAGATTGTCATTTAGAGAGAAGTGTGTTAGTAGACTTAAGAGCAAGTTGACGGAAGTCACTTATTATTGATTGTGCCAAAGAACAACCAAGAAGTTCCTTGAGTGGATGCCTCCGAGCTTGAGTTAGAATTACCTCTTTCTCTTGTTTTATAACTTATTGTATGTGTTCTTCATAACTCTTCTATGCAAAGCAACAATTTTTATGTAATATTCCAATAAATTCTTTAAGTTATACATTCTTGGTCTATTGTCTTAATCAAAGTTACTAAATCTTAAGATTCGTCAGCAGGAAATAGTTTAAGTAAAGATCAAAGAGATTTTAATTCATTGAATTGAGTTTACATATGCACATTTCATTAATTATTCTGTTTTTTTTTTATTTTTTTTGTGTCTTTTTTTTTTATGCGTGAAATTAATCTGTCCTTATTTGAAATAATCAAAGAATAAGAATTAGGTTTAATATTTAACAAATAAGGTTTTTTATATATGTTAGAAAATACATTATAATAGATTAATTAATTCTATATTTGAGAAGTTGAATTACAACTTACATATGTGGTTAAAGAATTCTCTAATTGCATGTTACCAAAGCTTTTGCATAGAAAAGGGAAACTGTGTATGATAAATTTATTCTAAGATTATTTACCAACCCAACTTTGTCCTATATAATTAATTATTCTAAGTATTTGACTATACACATATCTTTTTAATTTAATTAATATTAGCCTTAGCATAAATAGAAATCAATCATTCTGTATTTATTTCATGTAAACACATTCATTAAGAATAAAGTAGCAAGAGGACTCAACCCGTTCCTCATTGGGATCCGATCTTATTACTACGTTGCCGAATACGAAGATTACTTGCGGGACATCAAACGAACGCAACAGTTCTTACTTCCATATGACCAATTCACGGCACCTTTTGCTAATAGTTTGGAACTTGAACGAGTCCATGCCAGTTGGGTATAATTTTCCCACCAGGATGATTTCTGGGCTTTCATGGTCTATTAATCTGGATCAAAACTAAGATCTCCGTTTCTTACTCCTTGGGTGTACTCGTTTATTGTAAGAAGAAACGAGCAATTCTTCTTTTTTCTCATTTGATCCTTGGAACGTGCATTCAGTCTTTTCCCGTCTAGGAGCAGCCAGATCTTCATATCTCTTCTTGCCCCATTCCTCTTCAGTCAGACAGCTTCTATCAAAACTCTGAAGAGACTTCTTTTCGAGCCTCTATCGGATAACACGCCTCAAATTCCCGATATACAGTTCAAAAAAGGAGGAAGCTCCGTTTAACTGATTTGAATGATTTGTGCATGCCCTAGGAGTGCGAAAGGGCAAGTTATCTCAGCCTAGCGTTTACCTTTCACAAACATCTTTTGATAGGATTCTTTTGATCTTCCTTTTCCAGCTATCTCTGCCCATTAAGCCTGAGGGCGTAAAGGGGAAGAATGGTGATGCTCAACCTATGTATCTATAAAGCAATTGGCCACATCTGCCTATTGGAAAATGAGGCCATATCTTGTACTATGTGATGGGGCACCACCTAGCGACAGAAAATGTTCTGTTCGATGAATCTGCCACATGTTTGGCATTAAGGTTTTTTTGTAAGATTGAGCCTCAATCACATCTAAGAGAAGTAGGTCAACTCGCGACCAATATATACTGATGGCTGTGGATGCTGCTAGGTGAAATTAGCCAATGATGTCTATGCCCCATGCGAAAAGGGCCAAGAAGGAGTGTCGGATGAGTTCAACAGGCAGGGTAAGTGGGGCTTTTATTGTCATGGATCTGGAGCTTTGCATAGACGCACATACTGAACACAGTCACCTTCCATCTGCATCTGAAATAACCTGCCTCATGATTTCTTGCTTTAGGCTCATTGCCATTAAATGATGTCCGCACAACTCCTTCATGCACCTTCCTATTATGTCTTCTTCCTTCTCTTCTTGCTCACACATCTTCAGCAACATTCCATCCCAAGCTCTTCTGTACGAGTCACCATCCAGGCTGACATAATTCAGAAGCCATTTTCTGAGAAACTAATGCACGGTCTGCTTTCGTAGCATCATCAGAAAAAAGTACCTTCTTTCATGATACCTCAGGATATCCGTGAACTTTGGTTCTTCATCTGGTTCTACCTGGTATCACAAAATGTTCTTTATAGCACGGGAGTATTGGTTGTGGGTAATGATTAATGGCTTTCTTACAGGAACCTTGCGTCAAATCTTTTGCCAGGCGGATGCTAAGGTTTGCCAAGGCGTTCTGGAAATTCTGCTTATAGGTTCTTCCTATGTGGTCATGAAAGTGATCTTGTTCAAATAGTGTTGCCTTTTCAACAAAGTACTTCACATAAGGCTTCAGTCTATTCTCCTCTACCTACCCATCTCCGTTAGCATGTTCAATAACAATAACGAATCTCCTATTACTATCGACTTCCCTTAGCACCGGATGCAAGGAGAGCTTCATCCCCATGATGCATGCTTTCTATATCCGGCCTGTATTAGTGACCGGAACAAATCTGCAACATCGTTGGTAACCTCGCCATTATGTGCTTCCAATTACAAAACCAACTCCGGCTCCATTCTCGTGGGCTGATCCATTTCAAAGTACAATTTCCAAGCTCCTGTTATCGATACATGTAGTACTCATCCAGAAACTCCATTCCCAAGGTTTCATCACTGCAATTGGATTCTTCTGCCAGGAATTCTGCTACAGCCCGACCTTTGACCGTTTCTTCGTTAGAATTCTGCATCCACGTGACATCTAGGATACCACTTAGACAACCGTCACTCTGAGTACGGCGTTTTCTATGTAAATACTTCAAGGATCAATTTTGGCAGACAAAAGTGGACCTTGAAGGAATCAAATAATAAGGCCGCAATATCTTTTTATCGACATACTACTGGCCAATGCACGTTTTTCATCAGATCTGTACTTCTTTCGATAGGCAGTTTTCTTGCTGATGTAGTAAATGGCCTTCTCTACTCCAAGCAGCGTCGCTGTACCAAAATTTTCCGACCCCTGCATCTTCTTACAGATAGATATAAGATTAGAGGTTCTTCCTGGTCTATGGTGAACTAAGCACTGGTGCGATTTATCAAGTTATTTCTGTATGTGAGTCAAGGCTATCTGGCAGTCCTACGTTCCACTTGCACTGGCTGAATTTTTCTTTCAGTTTAGTGAAATGGAGCACAAGTGAATGGATACCTCAAATAACCCTGCTAACGTATGATTTACCCAAAGTTCTCACCTTGACGTTCTGTTATTGGCGGTTCCATATTCTCTGAATGGGCTTTTTATTCGGCCCCAGTGAAGTCAGCCAACTGTTTTCCCCGGAACACCGAAATCGGTTTATTGAGTTTTTCGGTTGTTATTTTTATTTTGGAAAAAAAAGAGGTGATAAACCTTGGATAGCTGGAGGCCGAATAATTCGACATAAACATTTGAGTCGCCACCCTTATTTCGGCAATGGACCATGGGTTTTCCGATTTATTTATAAAGTGACTTCATTTAACCCAATTTTATTCAAGGCCTAATTATTTAGAAAAACTGGTCAGGCGTACCAAGTACCAATTCTAGGTTAAGGGAATTGGTACGTCGGATCGTGAGAAACCGACGCCCGAAAAAACCGGGCCTCTTTTAACCTAACGATTTTCTTAATTGGTTTTATTTCAGAAAAGGCCGGATTATTTAACCCACCCGAATAATCGACCGAGTTCCTATTTGGAAAATTATTTAATACGTCCCAAATAAGTTTCATTATTTGCATCCATTCATAAACCAAGCCTCTATCCATCATTCATCCACACTACATATACAAATAAAATTTTAAAAAGACCGCTCTTGCTTATTGGTTAAAGGCGGGCCACAAACCGGAGTTTAATATAATCCACCATAATGGAGCATAAGAAAACAAATTCTAACGGAAAATTTCATAATTCACCAATAGTAAATTGTTTGGTTTTGATTAAGAACTCCAATTTTCCCATTATTGATTCATTCTCCACATGAGATTAAAAAAACTGCTTAATGAACAAAATTAGATAAAATAATGACGTAAACTGGGAATGGGAGACAGTCGGTCACTAGCTGTTCTATGAAGAACCAGTCGCCGTTTGGCGCAAGCTTCTTAGTCTTTCATTCTGGAACTTCATACGTTGCTGTCACGCTGCTGTTCATATGAAGAAACAGTCGCGTGATGGACTCTATCATTCGTATTCGGCACTTAGAACGATTTGCGCATCACGCGGGTGTTCATAAGAACAGTCGCGTGACGGAATCCTACCTAACGTGACGGAACTACCTACCTACGTGACGGAACTGTTTGTGACTTTTTCCAAATTCCATCAATCTTTATTGATTATTTATTCAAGATATCGCTTAATTACAAGTATGAGAATAAAAATATACTGAGTTGCGGAATAGCTTAGCATCACGCAGGTGGGTCCGCCCGAATCAAAGACTTTTGGACAATGCAACAGCCGCGTTTCACGCAGGGTAGTAGGCTGCAGTGACGGCGACTTGCTCTGCGGTCCGCAACTACCTTTCTACGTGTTCTTTTGTTAACAATGATTTACACAAACTTCAGATATCAGAAGAATGGGGCCCAAAATGACGTATTAACCAATACCAAAATAAACTATACTAGGAAAAGAGAGATTTTTACAAATAATGACTAAAAAATGAAAGAAGAAAGTTTTAATGATTACTACCCTCGATTCGAGGAATGCATTTGGCACCTTTGATTGGATTTAGGAACACTAACTTAATACGATCCCAGAGGTGTTTGTTATCAGTTCTTGGAAATAAACGTTTCTTTTCCTTTTCTCTCTTTTTACTCTTTTTTTGTTTCCTTCTTTTTTTTTTGATGTTTTAATTTTCAATTCTTTATATTCTAATGGTTTTGATCTTTCCAAGGTTACTTCACTTGAGTTTCTTGGGGAGGTAATCCCTTAGCCAGTAAATCAAAATCTTTATTAAATATTGGAAGTCCAGAGAAATGAGGAAAAGTGTCAAAAGCCCTTTTTGCTTGTAAATGTTGTATTTATATGGCTGGGCAACGAGCAGTCGCGTCACGTGGGTTAAAAGCGCGTTGAGTGATCCATAGCTTGCGTGAACACAGCCAATAGCCACATAAACGGGACTTACTTTTCTGCAGTTGGCTGCGTATCCAACAAACGTGCAGGGCATTGCACGAAGCGCGCGCCAGAAGTGATCAGTCCTGTTTAGGAGACTGCGTGACGCAGGCTAGTAGTGCCGTCCGCAGGTATTAGCTGCGTGACGAGCCCTAACACGCGTTCAAGCACCTTTGGGCAGTTGGTTCAATTTTGATTCAAAACACTTCATGGTTTATCAGTGATACTTATCCCTATTCCTCATATCATCATCGGGTCAGGTGGAGGATTAAATTAGCATGTGTCAATAAAGGTAATAAAATAGTCATCCATTCTTATATTATTTCTCGAGTGTAGAGCCTTATTTTTATCATAATTCATTTTTATGAAGCCAAATTTTTCTTTATGATTCATGGGGTAGGAAACAATAATTTAACCAACGAATCAATTATTGAAAGAAAAAGTCGGTTGCCTGGTATTGTCCCTATGTTGCAGGATTTAATAAAGGCAGGAAACAACAATTCATTGATTCAAGAAAAGGAAATTACATTAAACAGAGAGCTCAAGCTTCGAGTTTTAAAAGAGGAAGAGAAAGCAAAAAACAGCATTTATTTCTGAGTGGGCCTATCAGCAGAGGCCAACCTTACAGAAATACATCATCATGGGCCAAAAAAAACCAGTTCACATACTCGGTGTCACAGTGTCCTGCATCACTGCCTTCACCTAAATACCTGGTTATGTCGATATTTGCCACGATCAGCTTAATTGGATCAGCAGATGCGCGTCATGGGACCACTCTCGAAGTTGTGAATTCTGGACACGCATTGTTCATTACCGTATTGACAGGCTGATCCCTGTCTGGGGAAATAAGCCATGGAACGGTCTATATTAATCAATACAGCACATAATTGAGACCATTGCTTCCAATAGTGACCAGCACTGATCTCCACAAGGCAGGGTCCATGAATGTCGGTAATCCCCAAAAGTCGAAATTCCCGAGTCCGAGACCGAAAGTCTGGCAGACATGGTTGGAATCAAAACGAAGCGGGAATTAGGAGAAGTAGACTTAACTTGTCTTAAAGCCCAAGCCGAACAAACATGGACAACCGGCGATGATGAACATTAGAAGTCGTGAATGTGTAAGGGCAATATGTCTGACCAACACATTGTTTCTTCCCATGTCACCATGAAAACAGATATTGATGCGTACATTGCATGTCACGAACGACTGTCAGGAAGTCGGAATCTCATTTCGGGGTTGACGGTTTTTCATGACATAACAACATTCACAACAAGAAAGCAGCCAGCCTCGAATCAAGAAGGATCCAGATCCATGGCAGAACCTGTTAAGAAAGGTTTTAAGGGTAACCCTGTCCGCGTATTATACCACGGGAAGGTAAACTGGAACACAAGGCCGCAATCTAGCTAGATCGTGTCTAGGCCCGGGGCAGGGGAGTTTTTTTGTTCAGGGAATGGTGGCGTCCATCCAGCACATAGCTCCTCTAAGGTCGGAGTTATTTCAGCGTCTTCAAATCGAGAAAACCATGGTGTTGGATTTTGAAACGTGCAACAGCCAAGTAAGAGCCATGATTAGGTTTTAGAATCTTTGAATAATTTCAACCAGGCGAGTTGATCCATAGGAGGAATTTGCCATAGGTCATCAGAGATGGATTGGACGAAAATTGTAGATTGGTTTCTGAAAAGCCATGGAAAAAGCGGATTATCTAAAAAACTGATCTGTTCTGAATACTGGATGGTGTGAAAGCAAAGGTAAAGTAAAACCCCCGTTTTTTAGAAGGTGAAGGGATAATGAGCGAAGCATCATCAATTGTCCGACATACTGTCCACTGTCAAGGTAGTGGAAGATTTCATGCATGACTGCTCGGGTTGTAGAGCAATTTAATCCGCATTTGTAATAAGGAAGGACGATCTATACAATAAGGAGGTGACCTTTATGCCGCGTAACCGCCCTGTCAAGTAAAGTGAATACGATCCACTGTTATTGTAAATTGATTGTCGTCTTACATTTTAAATTCCATTATTTTATTCATTTGTTTACTTATTTATTTCATTTCATTTATATCGGTCCATGGATCACTAACAGGTGAGACAGCTTTTTGTAAATAAACGATACAACCGCCCCACTTTTTCGCTGTTTGTTATTGTGTTATTATTTTTTGCAAGGAATCAAGACTTCACAGTGTAAATATGACACTAACAACATATAATAAAGCATTCATAATGTTAATAAATACCAAAAAAGAAAATAAAATATATTTGTTACAAACCATCCAAAAAATAATTTATACTACTAGTGTTCAAAATGTTTTCAAAAATGATGAGACGCGAAGGGACTACCGCCGCCCGGCTCGAACCAGGCAGCAGGCTGGAGGGAGGTGGAGGACGGTGGTGCATCATCGGAAGAAGAGCCATCCTCATCCTCCTCGAAGAATCAAGGGGGATGCCCTCAACCTCCAGCTTTCGCTCCGAAAAGCCGCTCCACCTCTTGGCCTAGAAGCCGGTCCATAGCGCTAGGCTGACGGGCCTGATGCCTCCGCCATCTCCCGTTCTTCCCCAATCCTGTAAAAGTGGGGAATATGTAAGAAGGTTTACGAAGAAAAAGAAGCAAGAGGTAAATGTGTTAAAATTCCATACAGCTCGTGGCCGGCTAGGAGTAGAGCCCGACCGAGTAGGATCGGGCAACTCGAACCAGCTGCGATCTTCTTGGTTATTTCTCTAAGGCCGGCCACCTGCAAAACAAGAAAACATCATTAAAAGGACTACTCAGGCTAAAGTGCTTTCTTAACTTTGTTAAATTCTTTATAACTTACATGTGTAGTGTGCTCAGGGTCCAGCATGCACCACGAGGAGGAGCCTGCCGAAGATCAAGCGGGTGATGATGTGCCCGATCCAGGACCTAGGCCAGGATCCAACACCACCTTCATGCCCGGCGGGTAATGGCACGTCGCCAAATACTACATCACGAGTCAGGTCCAGCGGAACGTGCAACCACCCGCCTCAGACCGCTGCCTCTGCTCAAGTAGTGAGCCGGCGTCTTATGCGTCTTCCGTCCTGCATTAAGTTACAGAGAAAATTAATATTGAAAGTAAATAGGGCAGAGATTAGAAGGTCACCTGAGTTCTTCGAGATCTCGGGGAAGCCGCGCCTGGGCATCCGAGAGGCGAAGTAAGAGGAAGTCACCGACGGACAGGAAATCGCTTCACCGCAGAAGCCTCTTAGTACTCTACCTCCAAAGTCTCCCGGGTTCAAAGGGCCCTTCCAGGGAGACACATATGCCGAGGAGGGGCATGAGGCACCCTCCGCTTGTGATGGAGCTACCGGAGTGTCAAAACTCTCTCTCTTGGGAAGTACGATCGACCCAGATTCCTCGCAATCAGCGCCTCAACCGGAGTGTGTGCAACTCAGCCCCCCCCCCCAAACCCCTTTTTTTATTTTTCTTTTTTTTCCCAGGGCCCGAATAGGTTCCTCCAGGCCTCGCAATCCCACGGAGTCAGGGACAGCCTACCAAAAAAAAATAAGAAATCAGTAATTGGGTGCACATTAAAATAAAAAGGAGATTCAATGAAGAGATAAGCTAAATGGTCAGAGTTTCTTTGTACTTACGTCCGGACAGCTCCCGGTCATTAAGGAACCTCCGCCCAGTACTCGGGAATCCTCGCCTACTGGCATAAGTGTTTGATGGCAGTTGGGCCAAAGTAGCGAGGGATCCTTCCTAGGGACTCGACTGGAGGAGTCGCTGCTCGGACGCACCGGATAGTACAGAAGTACTCATAAGACCATACCTGCAGGTAGAGAAGAAGTGGACAATCAGTCAGTTGAAACAAGTTGGAATGCAAATAAAAAAAGCTGAAGTGAAAGAATATGTTACCTCCAGAGGCCGGATAAACAGCCAGTTCGACTCACCACTTACACGCGGGTCAGAACATCCAGACCGTGATAAGGATGAGCCAAACCGAGATGTTTGGCCCACGTCAAAGGACCCGGAACCTGGCTCAAGGTTCCCTCAGAATTGCCAGCACCGTCGGTCTCCTTATTCTGGGAGGGGCCATAGAAGCATGGGACGAGATGATGATAGATTAAGGAAGGACCGAGCAGCCTGGTCCCTCTCCTCCCGAGTTACGCAGGAGCAGTAGGTTGGGCCTTTCTCCAGCACTCCTTCCAAGCCTCCAACGGTCCTGATTCCTCATCGGCCCAAAATGGAAGACCATCTCATAGGACATTACATCCCTTGCACGGTGTACCAAGTCTGTGAGTGACCCCGAGCAAGGAACGGGGACTAATTGAGGCCCGAGGTGGCGTCTGGTTATCGATCGTCCATCGGAAAGGAACTGGACCAGTGAGCGCAGGCCAGTTATAGCAGCGTAGTCTACGGTGTGAGAGTACATCTCGCTGAAACCCGAACACGAAGGTGTTGCGTACAGTCGTTCCACCGCTCATTCAATGAAATATCAGCATACGCGGAACGGAACGAAGGCTGCGTGCGGCGCAATCCTGCAGCGTATCCCCAAGCCAAGCAGTGACGGACCCGGGGCTTCATCAGTGGGCTGATCCCACCCGAGCTGGCCTGCCCAGATTAACCTGTAAGGAAAATTCAGTATTCAATACTTATAATACTATAATATATTCATTTTTCTTCTATGGCAGGGAAAAATAAAACCCAAGTTTCGGTTTTGACCGTGCTGCGTCACGCAACAACAAAGCCGCGTTCACTTCGTCTACACAGTCTGCGTCACACCAACTTGAACCAAGTTTGCGCACCTTGAAGCCACAGCTGACATAGCGCATCTCAGCAACTCGCGCCACCACCACTCCACATTGCGTCACGCAACTGTTTGAATATGTTGCCTTAAGACAAGATGCGACCACGCAAACCACGAAGTCGCGCACGCTTCTCGGTAGCATGCGTCCCGCAACTGTTTTTAAAGACTACCTACGTCCATTGACGACAGTCGGTCACGCACTGTTTCTTCCAAGAGAACAGCTGCGTGACATCAACTGTCGAAGGTACGCAGTAATTCAATTTTCCAACCATAATTTCACTATATCTGTGTTGTTTTCATGCAAATTTCAAGGCAAAATCAAAGTCGCCTAGATCTTCCAACAAATCATGTCAACTAATCAGTTCTAACGCAACTTAAAAAGGGTCATTCTAAAGATTCAAGCGAGCTAGCGGTTCGGCATCATCGAACAGTTGCCAGTCACGCAACTGTTCCCATAAAGAACAGCTGCGTCACGAACTGTTCCCACAAGAAAAGCTGCGTCACGAACTGTTCCACTTAAGAAAGCTGCGCACGCCAATGTTCATGGAAGCCAACAGCATGCGCCACGCAACTCTAAACCTGGTGACGCGGACTGTTTTGACGAGGCATAAACATAAAACTAGTCTATTGCTTACATCTGTGGAATTCAAAAAGCAGGGTAAAAAAAACATAAAAAAGAGAGAAAGGACATTTGTGTACTTGACCCGAGAACTGGAAGCTCGCGCATCCGGCTCGTTTAATTTCTTATCTGTCTATGTTCTTCTACTTTTATATCTCTTTCTCAGTATCTGACCGGAGAACTCCGTACCGGCAATGGAGAAGCTGCAACGGACCGCGGTCCCGGGGTTAGGCTGATTCCGGTCACCGGCACTAGCTCAGCCATCAAAGTCGGGATATCGGGTAGGGCCCCGAGGGTCTCCATCTCCCGAAGTTGTAAGCAGAAGCAGGCGATTTCTGAAATCTGAGGACATCCTTTTTGGTTGAAAGATCAGAAGAATTTTCAATTGCTCTAGAGATATTGTGATAAGTGAAACTGAATCGGTTATGAAAAGAAGTACTTAATTAAGCTAAATATCTGGGGCCTCAGCCACCATTTTCTCCAAGCGACATATGGGCCCAAGCCCACTCCTCCGGCACAAAAGGTGAAGAAATTCCCGTATATCCCATTTTTTAAGCGCCCAACAGGACCCGTGCGAGTCTATTTTAAAGACCACAATGAGCTCCACGTTCCGGCAATTTATTTTGGGACCCGTCAGAATCGTGCGGCCCGTTACACTTCAGCGATTTTTGTCTTACTCACCGCACATTTAGGGGAGGCAGGAGCATCAAATTGCCAGATTACCCTCAGGTAGTTTTCTTTCACCACATATTTCCATTAATCATCATCTT
>NW_023590902.1:0-11996 GCF_014843425.1 Jatropha curcas
CAGGATATAATCTAAAATCTTACGATTAAATTGGTAAAAGAATGTGAGAAAAATAAGAATTATGATTAGAATGCTTTGGCGTGGACTGAGTGATTTTAAAAATAGAAATTTTACTTATCATATCTTCTCTCTTAAAATATACATAATTTTCTATAGTTTCGAATGGATTGCATTTTTATTAAACTAAATAGTTGGTTTTTTATTTAAAAAAAAAAAAAAGGTAACTAGAAATCGAATTGGATGAGATGGATATAAACTTCTATGAGGAGGAGTTCTTTTTGAGTGTTACATATGAGAGGTTCGTTAAAGAAAGAAATTGAACGGAAACATATTTTCTATAACCATTATACATCTGAGCTTAGTGAGAATTTTAGAGTAATTGAGCTATTAGTGCCAGAAGGCATTCCTTGATTTTTTCGTTCTTGAATGCCGCGAACCATTGATCCATGTCTACTTATTATTATACGACCTAGATAAGGACAATGTAATTCTATATGTGCGCGCTATTACGACTCCTAGATGTTCATGCCTACCATGTGGCGGTTGTAACTTATCTGATAAGGTGAGAGACTATTATTGACATAGTTTGCCTAGACATTTGTTGGAAGATTGTGCAAAGAGTAATGTGAACCATATTCAATTCTAGTTAGCCGAAATTATGACTAAGATGCTCGCACTACGTTTTTCTAGAGCCATTCTCTTTTCATATGCAATTGGCAGGCAAACTATGACAATCTATGAGGTTTTTCCGTTATAACTTCAGATGGCTAGTCTGGATTGTGCTTAATGTTGTCATTTGATTGGCCACCACTAAGAACTATGGTTGGTTATCCCACTCTGGAGACTCGTAGCGAATAATTCTATCCACTAAGATGGTAGGTTGGTGAAAAAAGTCAAATCTGCAGAAGGTTATTTAGCGCAGAAGATAGGATCTATGTTTAGTGACCCTAATATTCCATTATTTCCTAGATTGGGAAAGTTATATCAATGAGCGCACAGAAGAGGAACCCCAAAAGAAGTGAGATAATATGACTGTAGTCGGCTTCTGTGTCGCGCATAAAATTCCACCAGCCTGATATGATTAGCCACAGTTTCAAAATAGCAGAATAAGAGAGGGAAGAAGAAAAAATGCGACTAAAAGCACTCCCGATTTCCTGACGCGATTCCTAGGGCGCGTGGAGTTTAAAAAAGATATATACAACAAATCGAAAAACAAGACGAGGTGCACCCTTAATTAATCGCGAAAGTAAGAAAAACCTTAAGTTCAACAGCTAAGAACCCATAACCACCAAATAAGTTGAGGCGCAAGTGTATGGGATGTCTTTTTTGTTGCCTCATCTCAATCCAATGAAAAGGACCGCAGAGGCTTTTGCTCATTCGACGCCAATGGGTTGAGATTCCTGAGGCGTCTGTTCTCATGTCCAGATGGATCACTAAACAGTAGATACAGTTCCTAGATAGGCGATTTGATGCAACAGACAAATGATCCCTTTTTAGAGATCACGGATTACATTTTCTTGAAATCGATGAGGAGGCTTCCACTTTGAGCGCGTAAACGACGAGATCAACCAATCACCAAAAGCTCTATCTACCATTAACGCGCCTCGGTGAAGGCTTGGAGAGAGAAGAGTTAATTCAGCGAGACCGTCATGAATCGCAGGCACGTGCCTGCCAAGCAGACCCGCCTAATTGTTACGTAATCCACTTTAAATCTCCATATGTTACACCTTTAGATAAGTATAATTGTCGTCTTGTCCCACAGTTCCAATTGCATTTAAATGTGGTCTGATTTTTGTGAGCTCTTTGATTTGCTAGCACATCCTTTTTTGGGTTTGCTTGATCGGAGCGCTTCTCAGTTTTCAACTTGACTTTCATGCACATTCTCATGATGACTCGAAGAGACAGGTTTGAGGGTAATTTTCAAGGCTGTAGTGAAGTGGGGTCCGATCGACCTCCGTGAAGAGACTAAAATTTATGGTGATTGGAACATGCGAACGGTCAGTTCTAAGGCGTCGATCTTTATTTCTTGCCACTTCTCGTATTTTTGTTACTGGGCCTTTTGTCCAATTTATCCAAAATCTGACTTAAGTACTGCAGAAGTCGATCCACTTCCAATGGTACCTTTCGATCTTACTCTCTATTGGATAAGGTGTTTTCCTAGCCTACGCTTTGGTTGCACAAAAAAAAATCAATATTCCCTCCTCCAATGGAGAAGTGATCACCATCCTCTCCTTGGTAGTCGCTAGTCCAAAAAGCGAGAAAAAGTCAGTAGCCAAACATAAAGAGCCCTATTGAGAACATTTATATGAACAAGAACAGATATTCCTTCCATGGACTGGCTTCTCCCAGTCACATTGTTAGTTTTTATAGCACCCTCACTCAATCGACATAGGGGCTCACCCATTGTTGCTTTATCTTAACATTATTTGAGTTAAGAAAAAGACTTCAGAGGGTAAAGAGGACTTCATTCTGGCTATGAAAACTCATTTAGAATCACAGTGGCGCGATAAGTACTATGAGTGAACTGGACTAAAAAACAATTCCCATACACAAAGGCAAGCACCGTCATCGCGAGGTCTAGGCAAAGTATACTACCTGGCAACAAAGGTTGAGCATGACCAATGTGATATCCTTGGGTATTGTGTTCGTGATCAGTTATAAACTCAAAAACTTAACTTTTGGTTATTAAGCCCGGTCTGGTAAACAACGCTCGACGCTGAAGTCACGCCTCCTCTCCATGTCAGTCCAATAGAGCAATTTTGTTAGTGCACAAAGGAAAGACGTCCCCCTGGTTTAAGAGAGATCATTGTTAGCAGACCGTGATTGAATGTTATTTTGTCTCCGGGATTTTCGATGATTCGAAAAAAGAAACAAACTAAAGGTTTGAGAATATGCACTTATGTTATTTTGTGCTAACAATATATATTCTTGGAAATTGTAGATTTATATGATCGGATGGCGAACATGTAGAGGGAAATTACCATACAAACGGCTAAGATCCTACTACAATTTCAAGCCGATTACATTGTCGCTTTGAAAGACCATCCTATTGTATGGTATATGATTTTTTTGGAGTTTAATGTAGCTGGATATGGTGGTGTTCCATTTAATAAGGTATTTTAGTCTTCTAATGCCTATCTTTTTCGGATTTTGTTATTTTTGTTTTTAGTTATAGCTTTTTGTTTTGGGCCATGATACTTTACTTTTATACCTAAGAATGGAGAGGAAGAATCTAAAGCTCGGCTCACAATCATTTTAAATTATGTGCTAACTCAAATATCTTAGACAAAAAGCTTAATTTTTAGTTTTTAATAACAGAAGAATTTTGACTTCACAAAACATATTATCGATATATAAAATCCTATTAAAAGAGACCTTTTGTCCCTCCAAACCCAATTATTGGTAATAGTAATATCAAATCGACTTAAAATCTTTAATGTGTTCATTTTCGGAACAAATCTTTTAAAAAGAAATCCAAAATCTTTGGTTTTTTAATCTTCTTCCTAAATGGGAAATGAGATTTTTATCTCTCAATCGTTTTTTTTGGTAAATAAATATTTTCGAAAGAAGATTTTCAAAATCCCTTATTTTCGAAAATTTTGTTCTTAAAGGAAAGTTAGATTTTTTCTCAAACTCCTTATTACGCTTAACCAAAAAGAAAGAATACTCAAACGACTCAACAACGAAAATTGTTTTGGTATACAAACGAGACTACCGTATCATTACTAATATATCGGACAGTATCAAATATATTACATAAACACCAATATTTGAAAAGAAAGGCAGATATCGTTTTATCCCTTTTAACTAAATACGGGATATTCTTATCTCTCTCTATAATTTCAATAAACAGGCCATCTTCTTCTCTTAAGAAACTGTATGGGGTAAATACACAGAGTTTTTTAAAGAGTGTTCCGAATTAACATATTAATCCACATTTGATCATATTTTTTTTACTCTATTCTTCTAAAACTTATTCTCCACTCCTATTTCTTTTCATCTAAATACTTTTCAAATTTTATCTTTAAAAGAGGAAAAGGAAATTTCATAACAGCCTCTTTTGTAAAAAATATAGTTCTGATTTTCTAAAAACGATTTTCTAAAATCTTTAAAAACTGTTTTTCGAACCTGTGCTTATTATTTGCTTATACTTCCATGTCCTATCTAATAGATTTTTGTGATCTTTAAGGTATGACAGGTTCTCTAGTTTATTTGATGAACTTTTGTATAATATATACTAGATATAAGTGAAAAGCCTATTGTGAATAGTGTTCTCACTAATCGTTAATAGACGACGCTTCTCTATGAGGAGAGATTCTAATGTCTTGATTTTTGAAAGTTTTCTGTTCTCTACCAAAAAATTAGAAAAGGGTTGAGGTTAACTAGAAAACTTTGAAAAAATTCTATGTAAAGGGAGTACAAGGGAGTAGTCCAATCAAGGAAGTTTTATCGCGTATTTAATCTTGCCTTGTACCAACTGTTTAAGGTATTATATTACCTTACCTTTTGAAAGAGAAACATAACGATTTGAAGGCATTCCAGATGAGTCTTTGGGGAGTAGGATGTAGGCGAGTTAGTGCCGAACCACTATAAAATCAACTTAATGTTTGTGATTCATTTATATTATCATATTCTAAAGATTTCTGCTCTTGAATGACTTATTTTATTACTTGCACTTTTTAAGTATTTAGTATATTTTTAGTAAATGAGTAATAAAAGGTTGCTGATGGTCAGTTGAATGTTCCTTCTACACATGGAACTAAGCTTTATCTTTTTGAACATCAGAACTCTGGTTTCCTACTCAAGTGAATTATAACCAAGTTCTAACTTTGTAAATCTTAATGTAAATTCCTATTTATTCCAAAGTTATATATTTCACTTAAACTTTGGGCCCTTTCTAGTCAAGTTTTCCTAATCTTGATTTGAAGCTAATTTTGATGAAGCAAGTTCAGAATTATCAATAACGCTTGTTTCTTCTCTATAAGTCTTTTATTATTTATCCATAAAAAAAATACTAAAAGTTTATATGAGGAGAGTCTCGAAACAACTAACTTATTACCTTCATAAAATAATGTTTTAGATATCTGCATTCTAAGAAATTGTAAAGCAGTCTACAGCTATCCAATTGTAACATGTACTTTGCACCAATGTTCTTATACTATTTCTGGGCATAAGGCGTGCACTTTCATGTGTGAGGAGTTCTATCATTTAATGAACGTTACATTCTCGCAGCCAAGCAAACGCCAATACTCAATCCCTCCAATAAAACACTCTGGGTAAGCATTAGGAACTAGTTCGGTTCCCGAAAACAATGTTACAGGCGACGTCACTATAGTGCTTTGCCAGTGGGGCAGGAGCCTAATAAATCTAGAGATGAGTTGCCTATAACTGGGTAGTGGCACGCATCTCCTCAGTCCTTTTTAATGTGGGTGGTTGAATACCACTAACTCTTAAAACCCCAACAAAGAGCACGATCCATATGAGTTGTGAGTGTACGCCTGCCCTGAGGGAGCTTCGAGGCAATTCCCCCCTGCCCCCCGAGTTTCTTTGCACACTTGGATGAAGATTTCCACTATATTCTCTCTCTTTAGCAAAAAGACTATCACCTAGTTTTGATATTGCATAAGAAATTGTAAAGCAGTTCTAATCAATAACTGTACTTTGCAAAGTCTTTCTATTTTCTGCATAAGGGCATTGTGAGGAGGTTCTAATCAATAACTTATTCTCCCAAGAAGCCTCAACCTCATAAACACTTGGGTAAGCATAGGACTAGTGGTCCCGAAAACAATGTTAAGAGTCACTATAGGCTTGCCAGTGGGGCAGCCTATCTAGAGTGGTGCCTTTGATGGGTAGTGCACCATCTCCTCTCTTTGATGTGGTGGTTGATACCTCTCTTCAACAAGAGCACGACCATTGTTAGTGCCCCCTGAGGGACTTCGAGGCAATTCCCCCCCTGCCCCCGAGTTCTTTGGCACACTTGGATGAAGATTCATTCTCCTCTTTAGCAAAAGACTTACTAGTAGGAGATTGATTGACGGGTGAGTCCACAGCATCAATCTTCTTTCTAGTGACCTTCTCCATAAAGATATTCATGGTTTGCAGCAATTGGGCCATCATCTGCCTCTATTCTTCAAGCATTGCCTTTATATCGAAGAATTAGAGACATCATTAGAAACATAAGTTATTTTACCTGGACATTTATTAAGGTTGTCAGAGATAAGTGGAACTTCTGGGAATTTTGAATAGGAGAGTTAATTTATCCTTCTTCATGAGGAGACACTCCTCTTTTAGGACTTCCAAGGCCTAATCTAGTAAGTCCTTCATCCAAATCCAAAGACCCGGTAGTAGATTCTTTCTCAACAACATAATGAGTTTTTCGATTCATGATGGTTTCTCTAGAACTTAGGTGAAAGATGGAATGTACAAAAGTGGTCGACTGAACGTGCCACTAAAGATTGTTGGTTCTTTCTAAAGAAAAAGCAACAAATTCGCTAACTGACAGCTTGATTTGTGAATTGTGAGTGTGCCAGGTGTGTGAAGTACACTAACTGAAAAATAAAGTGCGCTTGACCTAACTTCTAGACTGTGAGATTGGATCCACGGTATATGCTTCACCGGTTTTACAATTAAAGTAAATTTGAGCAGATGAATCTATAAATAAAGATTTGATTCCTTGAAATGAAAAGAAAATTATATTGCTTACTTGTATTAAAAAGAGAGCTTGTAGTTGCAGGAAATGTAAATAGACAGCGCTTAGGAAAAATAAAGACAATACTTTGAAATTAAACTAATTGACTCGTTGAAGAGTTTGATTGAATTTGTTGAATTCATCGGAGAATTTCCATTTGGTTGGGCTTGAATTTCTCTTGCCCTTTGCAGAACTTGAATTTCCTCTACTTGCCATTATTGTATAATAATATATAACTCGGAAAGATTGAATAAAAAAAATTAGAGAGAATAATTAGAGATTGGACTTTGAAGATATTATTGAGAATAAATGAAAAAATAATTGGAGATTGGACTTTGGAGAAATTATTTGACAATAATTTGGATGATAATTATAAATGAAACTTAGAGAGATTGTAGAGCAGAGAGTAATATAGAGGAGAGAGTAGAGATAATTTTATGTGAGGGGATTATAAATGAAAAGGGTATTTATAGTAAATCTAAAAAATCAACTTTCAACAAATACCCTTAAAACTAGCCTTTATATAGCCGTTTACAGTTGTTGGGAGGCTTAATTTATGGATTTCATAAAAATATTTAAAAGAATAAAAAAAAAAACCTGGTGCAACTAGGTGGAAATGCTGATTCTAGCCGTTACATCGAAATATTCAAATTTTTTTGGAACCGCCGGTTTAAACCGTTGGTTCAACTTGCTAGAAAAATTGCCGGTTCTAGCCAGTCCTTAGAATTGTCAGTTCAAGATTCCTCAAAAGTTGGAACCAGAAGCTGACCGTAGACCCCCGATTCTGGTTCCGATTCTGATTCCTCATGGTTCTGGTTTCGAAAATCATGAAATTGCCAACTATACATATACCACAACTATAATAAATCACATTAAGCTATATACCATATAAATCCCATAAATGGCATTTGGTAGTTAAACCGTCATATCATTCTTTCAACTTCATTTGGCATAAGTGATCATGCTTTAGAAGACTTAGAACAACCAAATATAGATATAAATTATCAGAAGTGTCATTTGACCATTTTGGGATAAAACATTTCATCATTTAATTATTACCACATAATAGCATCTCAGTTTGCTTAGTTTCTAATGATGGGAAAGGATCCCAAGTGATGCATCTGAATGTATGCAAGGCGATTACTTGATTGAACCAGAGACTGGAAGCCTACTCAGTAGGCCTCTTACTATATTTTTTAGTTTAAAAATGTTTAAGTCCTTAATAGAGTTACAAGTTGTGAGGCCCCTCCCGAGCACCATGGGAAACTCCTTACGGTTCCTTTTTGTTTGATTATGGCTAATTAGCGCTTAAGTGGTCGGATTGGCTCTTTGGAGCACTTTGGCAGGCGTGTGATGTGTTTAGAATCACCACCTTAATTTTGGGGAAAATATAAGGTAAAAATCCCATGTTTGGCTCCATTTTAGTTTGCCTTTTAAGAATAAATGCACTAGCCTCAAATCATTAGGTTCGGGACTAGGTTTTTGGCTTTTTTGTAGAATCAATGGTTAGGAATTAATCGCGCAATCAAAATTGTTTTGCATGAATGACATATGTATTGGTGCTTGTAATGCATGAAATATCAGAAATATAGAGCATAAATAGTGTAATTCAGAGGGGAGTCCAACTCTAGCCTTGTTTATCGAGGATTCTAGGTCATGCAACACATTCCCCTAGATCTCGACTGGTCAGTTCGATCAAGACCCACTAACTAGGCTGAGATCCTAGATATGCTTTTGTACCTCATTTTCATGAGGATCAGCGCACACGAAATTTTACCATCGATTAGAATGGTAGGATTTTGGGTGCATTTTCTTGGAATGGGCTTATGAGTTGGCGGACGGACCAGGCTTTTGGTGAAGGATGGGCTGGGCTTTCATTGAAAACTGGTTTTGTAGTGTGCTGGATGGACCGTGTAACGCCACATTTTTTCCTGTGTTTTAATAGTAGTTTACCGATCTGTGAATAGTACCACCGGTCCGGAAGTTGGTATTATTTTTGGTCCGGAAAATTACTATTTATGTTTGGGAAAATATCACTTATTTATGTTTAATATTTGATTTTAACATTTTTTTTGAGGCATGTATGCATGGTTTTTTATGGGTACGAAAGTAGTAGGAATATTTTTTGGAGAATTTAGATAATTAGTGAATGTGAATTAAATGGCTGTTAATTAAGTAAGGATTTGAGCAATTATTTTTTATGGAGGAAATTTGGAGGAATTATTTTTATGGAATAAATTAAGAAGAGTTTTGGTTGGAGATAATTTTTTGAAGGACATTTAATCCTGGAGAATATTTGGGAGAAGATCAAAACCCTCCAATTGGAGAAGCAAAATATCCTTAAGTTGCCTTTATTAAAGGCAAACCTCAATTTTGACCAGGCAATTTTGCCATTTCTTCTGACAATCCGTTTCTCTCTTCCTCCTCCTCTTTTCTTCTTCTCTTCTTCCTCTTCTTCATTTTCCTTCGAATTCCTACTTAGTAAAAACCCATTCACTTGATTTACGTACTAAATAAATTAGAGAGTGAAGCTGAAGAGAAGTCATTTTTTTGGTGACTCATTTCAAGGCATTGGTTGATTTTCCTACTTGGTCAAAGTAACTGATTTTATGCTAATCTCATTATTTTTTGGGTTAAGAGTTGTCTTTTTATATATGGCTTAATCATGCTCCAACTTATTTTTATTTCGTTTTCTTTGTTTGATTTTGAGGTTTCTTACATGTAAAGCGTGGAGGCTTCTAAAAAGATAAGGCAAGACAAAGCTTGAGAAGCTTTGAATTAACTTGTTAAAGCTTGTTGTTCTTGAAGTTAGTGTTCATAAACACACTTACCTTATTCAAAATTTTGATTTTGTGCCTTTATGCTATTATTTGTATATTTTGAGATTTTGTATGAAATGATTGGTTTGTTGAATTTTGGCTGCCATTACATGCTCTTGGATGATGTTTGATGAGTATTTATGTTCTACCTTGTATCTTTGTGGTTCATGTTCCTTTCATGGCTAAAGTAAGTTGAATTTGGGAAAAACGTGATTTTGAGTGAGATTTAGGACCATTTTTCAGTCCTTTCTATTTTCCATTTGTGTCTGATTCCTTCATAAAAGTTGTAGGTCTATCTCTTAGCTTTCCAACCCATCCTCTTGTGTCCAATTTGGAGATATATAACTCTCATCTCACACAGTATATTAGAACCAAAAACATTTCTCATAAAATTCATTTCTTTAGTCTTCTCTAATAAACTTATTTAAACTTAAGTATTCTTATTAAAATCTATACTTAAACAAAATGATTAACATAGAATAATCTTCCAGCTAAAAATAACATGACCCGCTTTTTGTGTTGTTTAAACATACCGGAGCTATGGTCTGCCAAATTAAGATGAAATTAGAAGTCCATCTTAGAAAGATAAGAAAAATTATACAATGTTTGAAGGGATCATCATCCCAGATCAATCTGGGAGTCATAAAACAAAGCTGGAACGACTGACAGAAGACCTGATTTAGCAAAAACAAGTCATTGTTTTTGAATTCCCTACTAAACCCCACACATCAAATTAAACCAAATCAGAAGAGAGAATCTCAAAGACAGACAGGGCAAACTTTTATCGAAGAATTCAACACCTAAATTTGTCATTTATAGTGTAAAATGGGACTCAATTCAGTGGATTGCATGTGGCGAACAAAACAGAGTCGTTTTGGGTGTTTCAAGCAAAAGTTGAGTTTATATACTTCCAAATTGGAACACAAAGAGGTATGGGTTGGAAAGCTAAGAGATAGACCTTAACAACTTTTATGAAGGAATCAGACACAGGATGGAAATTAGAAAGGATGAAAAATGGTCCTCAAATCTCATCAAACAATCACGTCTTTTCCAAGTGCTATGTGAGCCTTTACAATATTTTTTAAGGAAGTGGAAATAAATGAGATAAATTTGTATCAACTCTTATTTACCACAACTTTTTATGAATATCATTGAATTTCTAAGCATGAATTTTTGGTGATTGCATATGTACTATGGCAAGTTCAATTTAATGATTTTATGTTATATGATTCGTTTTTTAGTGATGTTTGTCATCACAACATTGGTTTGTTGTGTTTTTGAGCACCACTGAGTTTTATACTCACGCGTTTGGAATCTTAATCAGCGAGGTTGAGAGATTGTGCTTGCATGCTTAAAGACTGAAGAGTAGCATCAGAGCTGAAGAGTATTTTGGTAGTTATTAGTATTTTTTGGTAAACTAAGAATATGGCATGTAAGTTTACATTTTTGGAGACTGTATTATTTATTTATACTTAGCATGTATTGTACAATTAATTTTCGGTGTATATATATTTGGAGATAACTTGGACTTTTTAATGGATTAGAAAATTGAAGTTTTGATATATTTAAATGATGTTTGAAGTGAAGAATGAAATTATATGTTATTGAGGAAGAATATGGGAGTTATGAAATTTTAGAATGTGCTATTGTGTTGTTATTGGCAGTTTGAAAATGGGGTTTTGGAGTTTGAATTTTTGGGAGTGCCTTTGTATTCATATGTTTGGCAATCTATTTTTAGGGAACTCATTGCAGTTTTTTCTGTAGGATTCCTCCAAATCATTGTCCACATAATATTAATTATTGCTTAAACTTATGAATAGTAAGTTCATTCTAATTCATAATTATGATTTTAAATGATTTATATGTAGGTTAGGCAGGTCCTTCGCACGGAATGTGGCGCATCACCGTCGGGTCTATTCGGGTGGGCGGCGGTGTTAATCTTAGTGGTATAGAGCATAGGTTTATGGTGGTTTAGGACCTAATAAATGCATATATAGCATTTATGCTATTGGATGGAAGTGAGAAGTAAGAGTATTTAAGTTTAAATACATGCCATATTGTTGGTTTGGATCTCTCTGATCGACCTTTGGTCTTTGTGGAGTTTTGAGTGATGTCTCAAGTTATGTCCCTCCTAGTGGTGGTATTCCTGGTGGTGATGCCGCTAGTGGTGCTGTGGGTTCTGATGCGGAGCACGCCTCGAGGGTGGGGCAAGCTGATGCAGGTCCTGCTGGGCCTAATCAGGATACATTTGTTCAGCAGTTAGTTGCTGCTTTAAGGCAGGCAGCAGGAGCTGTTCCCCAGGCTTCAATTGCTCCAGCCCCTGTTCCAGTTTGTCCCCCTATTGAGAAACTGAGGAAATATGGAGCTGTTGAGTTATGGGTAGAAAGGATGATGTGGCTTCTGCAGCAGAGTATTGGCTCCAGTCTGTGGAGAGGATATTGGAGCAGATGCAGTGCTCGCCTGTAAACAGTTTGGTTTGTACCACTTCC
>NW_023590903.1:0-36830 GCF_014843425.1 Jatropha curcas
AGCAACAATGTCAAATATTAACAATGCTGAAAATTCTCAAATTAAATGGTATTATTTTCAAAAAAAATAACTCAGATCATGGTCAATGATAAAATTGTCAACCAATGTTTTAAGCTTTGAAAACAACTTCAAAAAATACCCAAAAATATTAAGAAATAAAAGTTGACAATTTATGCAAATTATCACTCGTCAGTTTGCAAGAAAGGAGGTCTTGTCCAAGGGATACAATAGAATGGGGTCTGTTCTCTTTCTCGCCTTCATCATATTGTCTAAAAAGTATAAGCGAAAGATCAACAGAGGACTTAAGGATAAAATTTTCAACCTTAGACAAAGTACACTCCTTCCATTCACAATTCCCTCTTGAAGTATTTTGAGTTGATCGAAATTCGGCGCAAATTGTAGAGGGACATTGCTCGTTGGCTTCTTAAGCTTCTTCCTACCTTCAGCATTTCGAATTAACTTCATAAGAACATTTATAACGGTTTCATAGTTAGCTCCTAAACACTTAAAGACCGTTTTCAAATATGTCTCATAATTGCCAATATTACAAGGGATAGAAAACTCCCATGGATCCTTAAAGCTTAGAGGCAAGTTTTATTTTGAATGATTGCACTGCATTTCCTCTGTCAAGCTTCACCACTTTCGCATGATCATCAATCTTCTTTCTGCTTCAAGATTTCTTTTTAAGAACTTGCATAGCTGGGCATTTGAGGCAAAAAATGTCTTTCATGCAAAAGAATGTGATTACTCTTGAAGCTTCTTAAAGACGTCAAGAATTTTTCATGAGAGGGCTTCTGGTCATCCTGATCGTTTTCCAACCTTTGCAGAAATGGAACGTGTGGAATCGATTAGGGGTTCTCTCACTTCTTCGTTAATTTTTACTACTAGGAATTATGAGATGAATGGTGCCTTTTTCTCTTCTTCCTTCTCTTTCCTGGGCTCTTTTTACTCCAATTCTCTGCCACTTCTCAAGGTGTGGCCTCGATGTGGTACCCTATTCTTTAGGATATTTTCTTTTCTAGTGTTAACTATGGTAACGTATGCCTTGGAACAGAGGTTCTGCAGTGCTGCCTCATATTTTGCAAACTGATCCCATTTGGATCTCCAGCGTTTCTGTATCGACAGTCTTGCGATTGGAATTTCTTGTCTGATGTTCTCTTGTTCATTCATTAAAATCCTGTGCGATTTTTGAAAAAAAGGGCAAAGTTAAAGAGATCATCATGAGATTTTTTCTGGGATGGCTCTATTCTCCGGAGGTAAGAAACCTTGGTTGGGCATTTTAAAGTTGTTAGAATTACCATTATGAAAGATTACTGATGATTTCTTCAACCTGTTGTCGTAAGGGTTCAAGTATGAGTAATTCTTCTCCCTTGGTTCATCACATAGCTTACTTGCTTCTTAAAAGGTTTTGTGGATTTTTGCAGAAATCTAACATGCATCTTCCAATTCCATTGTTGGTTCGTTGCAGTCTTGGTCGCACAGTTTGCATGATGGAAGTTCAAGATTATTGAGTAGACGATTAGTAAGGTTCTAGCTTTCTTAACACGGTGTTGTTCTACCTCTTTGTCATTGAGTCGCAGTGCGATGACTTTCGGAGCATACGCTATTTCTATTAGGACTTCCTGTGTTTTCTTCTTCAGAGACTGCCTTTTGATAATGGCTATTTGCTTGCCATTTCTTCTATTAAATCGTATGCCTCATTCGATTTATCCTTTCTTTCGGAAAGATCCTTCCATGCATGGCAGTTTGCATCAAGAGTAATTCTTAATGTTTAGTTGACAAAGCATTATAAGAAAGTTTGGACGAGACGTATTTGGAGGCAATATACACTCCATTGTGATTGGGACATTTTCTCAATAAATCTTAAAATCTTTCCAAGCTTCACTTAGCAAGCTTTCTTGATCATTGATTGACGCGAAAGTCCATTGACTCATTTTCTCAACTTTTGGTTTATTTTTGAAGACTGGAAAGAATTTAGCCAAAAAAATTTTCTGGGGCTAACTCTCCGAAGTTGTAAAACTTCCAGCGTGACCAGATTGTAACCATGATCGTCTTTTATCCCTTAGAGGTAAAAGGAAAGAGAATCTTAATCTAATGGCATTCTTAGAAAACACCATTTTTGTTTAAAGTGTTCACAAATTTTCAAGAATAGTAATGCTGAACTGTTGAAGCATTAGTATGGTTCAACTAAGGGAGGCCCTCCACTATTTAAATAGAATGTGCGATAGCAATTTGAATAATTGCTTGGTTTTTGATTTCAGAACGTTATTAGCTTCCACTCTTGGCTCTAGTAATGCTAGAAAGGGTAAGGAATACCATAAAAAGGGCGGGTATTAATCTCGCAATGTGCAGACATTTTTGTTACTGTTCTGATATGAGGATTTACAGCAGAAGGGGCTAATTGTTCGGAAAAGTGTTTGATGGAATTTATTCTCGTTCCATATTTGATTGTTGTTCGGATCTGTTTTCTTTGCATCTTCCTTGTTGCTGTTGTTTCTTCTGCAGTTTTTCTTAACTTCTGGATCAAAGATCAGAGGTTCTGATTGTGTCTTCCATTTATCTTCTATTGGCATAAAAACCTGAGATTGGTGATCCTACAGAAATAAAATTACAATGAATAAAAAACAAATTATGAATAAATAATTTGTCTTTCATTTAGATACTAGAATGAGATAATCGTATTGATATTGGTCATTGCCAATCCCCCATAGGCAACAGCGCCAAAAAGACGTTTGACAGCTTATTTTCACAAGGGTTACGAAATCCACTACAAGTATATATGATGTGAGTTAAAGGGTAATCGGTTTCCCACGTGAGGATATTGTGTAATCCCAGAGTACCATAAATTATGTTATCCGACTTATTGAATTTTAAACGATGATTGAGAGAATTGTTTTTTATAATTATGTAAAATAAACAAATATGCGAATATGGTAAAATCAAAGAACATTAATTAAAAAAAATACAAGGAATTGAAAACAGGAACTTACTAGGTTTTTGATTTCACTTAATTCTATCAATTTTATTTCGTTAGTTCATTAATCAATTTATTATTCAAGTAGAGGAAACAACTCTGGAATTCACTAACAAGCCTCTTCCGATGTATTTGCTAGCTATTTTAATTCCATTTAATTACCTATACAATCAAATATGAATCAAATCATTAAGTTTATGTGTTGTTTATAATTTCATAATTTAAGGTTTGATAAATCATGAAAAACTCCCCCTTGGAAGTACAGAACCACAACATAGCTTCCATCAATTTATTATTCTATGCGTGTGTTTTTATTAATCTTTTCATTATCAGAGGATCCTTCATAATATCCGGAATAGTGCTATAAATTGAATAAATTCCCAGGAAGAATGACTCTGCCGGAAGCATTTAAGTTCATCAATAATCATAACTTGAATAAGGGAAAAAATAAATCTAATTCATAAATTTGGAAAAGGATAAGCTACCATTAAAACCCCTAGTATAAGAGTTTTAGTTAGACATGGGCATTAAATAAAAACTCAATAATGCTTGATAAATATTTTCATAAATCAATAGAATAATTGAAAAAGAAAAAACAAGATTAAGAGTTTAGAAATAAGAACTACGTTCTAACAAAGTGCTTGGATGACTTCCTTGGAACCTTGCCAAACTCTTGAATACTTAACTCTAAAGGAAAGATAAAACTATATACAAAGCTATAAAATGAGAGAGGGGAGAAGGGATGCAGGAATATGGGATGTTTGGTTGTTAATGGTTCCCTTTGGAATGGCTCTTCCATCTTTATATAGGACTTCTTTGGGGAACCAATTTCCACCATGCCTTTAATTTGAAGCAGTCCAACTTTGTGGAGGGGAAAGTTCTAAATTCAAGCTATAAATTCCTCTCAATTATGCTTTCCATGTGCATATGTTTTAGCTTTGACTGGCATTATTTGAAGGAAAGTATCCAAAGTGAGCTGTGAAAAAATGGTAGGAATTAGTTGGGGCAACTTTGACTCCAAATTCAGAGATTTCTGTGCTTTGGCCAGAAATTACCGGATGCTCACATGGGTCCAAGCAATATAACCCTTAAGACTCAATCCCAAGAACGTGCTGGTGTCTGGGTGCAAGGTGCCTGGCAGGGTCCATAGGGGCGTGCTAGCTTCTGGTAAAAGCTGGGGGGAAATTGAATTTCTCAGAGCCATCGGGGGCTTCGTGTGTTCGTCGACATGATTCTTGGTAGAAGTTTCTAGAAGGGCTACGAGGGGCGTAGCGTTACTGCACCGGCCAGAGGGCGTGCGCGCCTCTGGAGTCTGTAACATATGTAGCACGGGCATGCTTTAGCTGTATGAGCCAGTTTTTATCTTCCAATGCTGCGGCTACGGGGGCGTGCGGCCTGTACAACGGGCTTAGAGGCCCTAACTGCGGCTTTTGAGGCGACACTCTGGAGAGTCCAAGGCTGGTTGGGTGCTGGGACGGAGTGCGGCGCCCGTCCAAACAATAGGTATGCTTGGGGCAAGCCATTCGTTGCGCACCTACTGGCTCTTGTGCTATCGTTTTTGACCTGGTTGCATTTGCCCGCCACCGGTCGTGGCTGATTGCACGGGCTAGAGCAGTTGCTAATTTGACAGTGTATACCATCATATTTGTCCTTTTCTTTGCAAACCCTACATTTTTCCTCACAAATCAAATGCTCAGAACATCAGGTTGTTGTTTTCAAGGAGGGGTCCCTTTAGAGACCAAAACAGTCATTTATCTATTGCATAGTTGAAAAAAGAAAAAATTAATAGTAATAAAAATTTTAATCAAATATTACGCAATGAAATATGCTAAAAAAGATCCGTAACACTTATCACAGGTCCAATAATAAGAATAAATGATTAAAAATTACTATTCCTCTAAAAATAGTAACAAACAACACCGGCTCAAAACTCAGTAACCAGCATCTTAATTTTTGATCAAAAATATGACATGTGATAGGTTATGGAATATAATTCATATGACTTTATTTAGTGTTTTCAGATAGTACCGTAATAAATATCAGCTCGCGGAGGCAGGAGAAGGCTGTAAACTTATTTTACAAGAGGAAAAATAATTTGTAAACATTTAGTGTGTCTTTATTGTGGACGTCTACACTGCTCATATACCGTAAATTCTCGCTCTTTAGCGTGGAAAAAAGGCAGTGATAAATAAAATGCAAGTTCACTGAGTTTTTTTATTTCGAATAACACGATTTATATTTGTATAGTTTTTATTATGTACATTTGACCCCAATCTTAGGTTAGAATCTAGAAACCTCTTCTAAGATTTTTAGGTAAATTATAAAGATGAATTTTATGGCATTGAGCTTTTAATTAATAAGTATAAGTTGGTTGCATGTTGAAAATAAGTATATATTCGTTATGTTTAGGGGACTGATTATAGAAATATAGAGGGGACCAAACGGTCGTGAATTCACCACAATTCATTTTGTATGTAAAGTTTGCTCACTATTTATAGATGACTTTTAAGCTAATTTTTGATATTATTGCTCATTAGTTGAGTATTGGCAACAAGTGGATTATTAAGCCAAATAGACACCTTTTTAGATGAATACTAACTCAATAGGAAACACAATTGGCATCGGATAAATCAATTTTTTTTTTAAACCAATGCTGTGTATACATAGACCAACTAAGAAAATCGGTTGATGGACTAACGCATTTGCGATTTCCAACGGGTGAGCAGATTCTCCCGTTTCTACCGAGGAAATCAAAGACGACAACTCGATCAGGGAGAAGTTATAAAATAAGAATTCTCCGACATAAGATACTTGTTACCGATTATGGTGATTGGAATATTATCTTAAAAACACGTTCTGGGCATTTGAATCAAAATGGAACTCTAAAGCCGAATTATCCTCTCATTATAAGACGCAACAGACCTAATGGTCTGAAATGAAACGCAAGAACTCCCAATATTCAAATCCAAACCGATCTTTAATTTGGGTTTGGAATATGCTGTTTGTATAACTCTATACTCATTACTTTGATTGTGTTCAGATTTTGGATACCAAAAAAATCATTTTTAGATAAACTAAAACTGAGGCTAATTCATGTTGTTCGGTTTTGGTTAACGAACTTCTTCACCCCTAATCCATCCATAGGATATGTGATAGAGAGCGGAGGTCCTACTTCTAAAGCATACTTAAATGGATTACAAACCTCTAAAACAAATTATGGAATGTCACAATAAAAAAAACGAGGGAAAGTAAACTAGAGATTGGTTCTATATGGCAAAATAGGATCCATTTATAACAGCGTTATTCAATAATGGAACAGAGATTATCGCTGGTCTAGAAAATATAGAATCTATTTCGCTCCGCTCATTATCATGTATCGATTTAGATATTGGATGTATGCATTGATACGGATTTGGGTTTACTGCTAGTCCTCCAATTTGAGGTGAAAAAGATCCCTGGTAGAGACCTTCAACCTGCCAATTCCCTCAGGACCTAACTTTTCAAAATTAGGAAATTCTTGTAAACCTTACCCTTCAACCGCCAGCTAGGTGGAAAATTCTCCAAAACCTCCAAGCCTGAACACTTTTCTATTTGCCTTTTCAAAAAATAAACTTAAGTGTCTCGTGTTTGTTTTTGGGCTGTGTAGTATCGACACGACAGTCCACTTAACATACGTGGACAACGATAAGAGGGCCGTTAAACAGTGTATATGATCCAATTTCTATAATCATATCCAAATATTTACATATGAAATTAAATACGGATTGTGATAATGGACATACGACAGTATAGACAATCCAATTTAATGTAAAACAAATATGAAAGTTTTAGCCCATTGTTTGCATACAAGAAAATTTTAATCCAAATGCGGTAGATTTTTTAGAAGTAAAATTTAATTAATTTCGATGAGAATAAATATCAAATACACATTATATTGTAAAGGTTGATTTTGTGTAGAATTTTGTCATTATTTTGATCCCACTAATTTTGTCCTCGAAGGTCAATGTTGCTATTTTGTCGTTAAATATTCTGTATATTTTTAATAAATTGAATTTATTAGCTAACAGATCATGGTCCATTCTTTTCAAAGTCACGAAAGGATTCAAACTTTTTTTGGATATTGACTTGGCCCTACCGGATCCATTTGACCTTATATGGATCAAAACCAAAAAATATTTAAAGTTGTAACGAGAGTTATTTCTAACCATATATTAAGGGAGGGGGGGGAGGGGGGAAAGGGAATAAATTAGCCTATTTTCTATAGTGTGTTCGTCTACAGTTTGGCTCATGGATTTTGTCTTGGCAAATATAATTCATGGGAAATAGTTTGGGACCTTTTATGCATTGAATATTCTGTACTAGAGGCATGCATGTGCAAATTTCAATTTAATGCAAAGTTAATTGAATTTAAAGTATAATTTAGTTGAATATATTATTAAATTAAATAGAAAATAAAGTTATAATTTTATTAAAAAATCAATAATGTGGTAATAAAATGGATATGAAATTTAGTAATTTATTAAATAATGAAATAAATGAAATAATATATGTACAAGTGGGACAATAATTATTAATTTTGGGTAATAAATGAAAATACCTTCCCTCCCCATTAGCAGTGTTTATTAAGTCAGGCGAAAAAGTGAAAGTCTCTTTTCTAAAATATGCCAAAAAACGTTTTAAGTATCTGCAAGACCTTGGCCCTTAAACATTATATGTCTGTGAATTACTTTTTTAGCTTTTATCCTTCATAATTATTAGAATTAACCTATTGTATTTGTAGCTCTTTTTCTTGGACTAAAATTGTCAAAATATCTCTCATATCGCTTGTCTCATCTCCATAAATATTTGATGATTTGGTAATAATCTTAATAAAAATATCTTTGTGGAACCATTTTCCCATATTGATCAATTTCATTGAATAACACATATCATAAATATAGTTTAGAGACTACAACATTGAGGAATCTGATTAAACTTTTTTGTTTCAAAAGATTCAACAAAATGCGAATACAATATTGCCAGAGGATTATTACATACATATTCTGCCATTAGTTCAGCAACATCGTGGAGATCTGTAATATCTGGTTTAGCCCTTGAAAGTCATTCTGGGACTTCTATGCGTTCCAGTCTGGCCAAGGACGAGTAACCATTTTGTAAGTCACCGTTAGCTCTAGAATCACGTCGAGGGGCTAGCAGACTGAGTCCTTAAGCTTTTTTCAGTCACACCTTCATAAGCCTTAGAGATCTTATACCAAATACTTGTTGAGATATACATGGTGCAGTGATAAACTTCAAAAGATTGATTTAATATATTGATATTCATAAACACAAAAATAAAACGGGAAGGGCAACAAAAATAATAGTAACACAAAACTCAGCCAAATTTCAAAATTATGTAGTGTTTTAATACAGAAGCAAATTTCGACAAAGCTTAATGAAAGAATTACTTACTTGCTCTTGGACTTGTTTTATTGCTGTCTGACGTGTTTTATACAAATTGAGTAGGGGTGGTATTTTATAGGATTTCCACCTCCTCAATATATTGCTATGATTTTACTTACAAAATGTACTGGGTTTCCTCCTCAATGTACAGCTATGATTTACTTACAAAAATGTACGGTGGAGATTACATGGAGCATTCTAGAGTAGGTGAGATATTTCATTAAAATATCTTGTGGGTGGAGTATTCTAGAATGTCCTAGGTATTTACACACCATGTGGGCTTGGGGCATCCATCTTTGGGCTTAGGGTTTCCACCTTTGGGTTTGAAACTTGTCAAGTATTTAAATTATTGTGGTAGCCCATTTTGGTGGTTGTCTTTTCTAAATTAATCGATGATATTTTAATAGGGCCAGGGGAATGAAAATGGAGGCTGGCTTCCAAGAACAAACTCGCTTTTATAGATGGTTCAATTATTGTAACGTCCCATTTCTCTATTGAATCGAGTCGTTGCTTAGAGTCGAGTCGGGCTGATCCAAAACTCGGTTCGAGCCATTAGAGTCATCCTCCGTCTTGATATATTTCATTTTAATCTCTACTTGTAGAACCTTCTCTTTTATAAAGTGATAGTGAAACTCCAAGTGTTTTGTTCTCGCATGAAACACCAGATTCTCAGCCATTTGTATAGCTGAATGACTAGCACAATTCAACGAAATCAGATAGTCGAAGGGTTGAAGCAGATCGTTCATAAGCTGTGACAACCAAGCACTTTCCTGAGCTGCTGCCCGATACTCAGCTTCTGTTGTGGAAAGCGACACTATAGGTTATCTATTGCTGCACCAAAACATTACTCCTGAACCAAGACTAAATTCATAGCCTGTTGTTGAACGCCGAGTGTCGTGATCTCCTGCATAATCAGCATCGCAATAACCTTCCAACTTGATAATTTCACCTCTCTTGTATAAGATCCAATAATCGATTGTACTTTTAACATATCTCAATATTCTTCGAACACCTTCCAAGTGAGGTTTCTTAGGCTTTGCATAAATCGGCTGACTACTCCAACTGCAAAGGAAATGTCCAGTCGTGTCATAGTGCTACTCCAACTGCAAAGGAAATGTCCAGTCGTGTCATAGTGAGATAGATTAGGCTTCCCACTAGTTGTCTATACATAGTAGCATCTTCCAGATCATTCCCTTCATGAGTACACAGCTTGACATTAGCATCCATTGGAGTAGATATCGGCTTGCATTCTATCATTCCAGACCTCTTTAGCAGATCTCTTGCATACTTCTATTGTCCGAGGTACAAACCTTCCTTGGCTTCTTCTATCTCCAATCTAAGGAAATGCCTGAGCTTTCCGAGCTCTTTCATCTTGAAATGAGTACCCAAATTCTCTCGGATGAGTTGAATCTCTTCGATGTTATCGCCAGTGACTATTAAATCATTAACAAATACTAACATTATAGCTAGTCTTCCTTCCCGATCTTTCACAAACAAACTGGAGTCTGCTAGTGCCATAACATATCCATTCTTGACAGGGAATTCTACAATCTTGCCATACCAAGCCCTCAGCTTGTTTTAGACCATAGAGAGTTTTCCTTAGCTTGCACACATAGTTAGGATTCTCACGACTTCTGAACCCTAGTGGTTGCTCCATGTAGATTTTATGATCAACTTCACCATGTAAGAATGACTTCACCATGTAAGAATGCGTTCTTTTCACATCCATCCTTGCCATGAAGGGCCATGACTTACTAGCTGCTAAAGCTAGTAATACATGCATAGTAAGGTGATCTGGGAAACCTTGACCAAAATGTCTTCATCATAGTCCAGCAATAATGTTGAGAAAATCCATGAGCAACTAAGTCTTGCTTTGTATGCTCAATTGCATCCATCCCTAAGGCAAGTTTTGATTTTGTAAGCAAGAGATGGGGTTTCATAATCTCTTGGGTTTTGGCACTAATTCCCTGTTTTGATTTTGCTCAAAAGCAGCAATTTCTTCTTCCATCGCAGTAGTTCCACTCCATCTTCTTTGATGCTTTCTTCAATAAGGTTGTTGGCTCCTTTAAATACTATGCTATAAGCAGCATTTGCATATTTGATTAGGGCCTTCTTTCTCAACCCGATTCGCTCAAAAGTAAGAAATTTTTGATCTTGTTCTTCTTGACTTGGAATACTGTGTTCGTAATGCACCTATCTTCCACGGGCTTCTTCGATTTCTCTTGAACTCTGGATTTGGCTCTGCTTGACCTTTCTCTGGGATGAAACTCTCCTCTCCTATCTTTTCTTTTCAACTTTTTCTTGAATTTCTTTTGGAAGTCTGGTAGTAGGGTTGGCTTGAGATGACCACCAAGATGATGTCCTCATCAAAGACCACATTTCCGTGAAAATATGGCACTTGTTAGTTATAGGATCACAAACATCTCCAGCCTTTCTTTGCTTATCATAACCAACAAAATATGCAGCGAAAGTGCCTTTTTATCAACCTTGCTTCGAAGTTCACCCGGAACGAACGACATAACAAACACAATCCAAAAACATGAAAAATGACTTACAGTTTGGTTTAATGTTCCACAAGTTTCTAGAATTGGGGATGTAAACTCCAATGGGGATGTAAACTCCAGTCTTGCTTGAGGTAGTCTATTGGTGACATACACAACTGTCTTCATGCACTCTGCCCAAAATCTAGTTGGCACATTCTTTGCATGGAGCAAACTCCTACAAATGTCCACCAAGTGTCGATTCTTTCTCTCAGCAACTCCATTCTGCTGCGGTGTTCTTGGACATGTGAATTGCCTTTGAATGCCTTGCTCTTGGCAATATTTAGTGAATTCGTCAAACGTGTACTCTCCACCATTGTCGATGCGAAGACATCTAATTTTATTTTCGACTTCTTTTTCAACTTTCTTCTTGAAAGCTTTGAATTTTTCAAAAATTTTCGACTTCTTTACCATGAAATCTACCCAAACATATCTCGACTAGTCATCGATGAAAGTAATCATGTACCTCATATTACTGTTTGTAGGTTGTTTGATCTGTCCAAGAATATCTGAATGTATTAACTCCAATGGCACCTTGGCTCTATGTTTTGACTATTCAAAGGGAAGTTGGTGAGCTTTTCCATCTTTTTCCATTTGGCATCCAGCACATATAGTGTCTTCTCCAGCATTCCCAACTGAGGAAGACCCTTTAAGCATGGACTTCTTCATCATCACCTTAAGCTTGTCCCAGATGAGCGTGCCACAAGTCAACTGTCTCACTCTTCCTTGTTCTGTCAATATAGGCTTCTTGTGTTGACATGACGTAGATTGATTCTACTCACCGTTCTTCAATGAATGGATCTCCGATTAATTTAAGGTTACGATAAACCTTAACATTATCAGGACCGAACACCACATAATTATCTGCACTTACTATTTGTGATATATAGAGCCAGTTTTTCTTCATTCTTGGCACATGGTAAACCATCTGTAACTCCATTTTCTCCTTACTGGAGGGAGAAACAATGGTTTTCTTTCCAATGTGAGCTATTGGCAATCTCGTATTATTTGTTGTGACTATAACACGACCTCCATCATTCTCAGATACATCCGATAATATCTCTTTGTTTCCTGTCATGTGATTAGAACTTCCAGAATCAATTCCTGTCATGTGATTAGAACTTCCAGAATCAAATATCCAATCATCCTCATAGTTGACTCTATCACTTACAGATATTAATGACGACTCCTGCTCGGGTCCTTTCATCATCATCTCTACTGGCTTCTGGGGCAAATATTCTTCCTCCTGAAAAAAGAAATTGTGAATATCCCATTCCTCTTCACTTTGTTTCTCGTTTTGGGTTGGCTTCGACATTCTCGGGCGAAATGTCCTCTTTTGTTGCACTTATAGGAACAATCACTTTCTCGCCAATTGTCTTTCCTTTGTCCTGGCCTTGCTCCCCCTTGTTGTGATGGTCTCCACTTTTGCTTTCTTTATCCTTGTTGATTGCTCCTTTCTTTTCCACCATCTACTCTCGCAACGTTTCGAAATCCCCTCTTTTTAGCAAAGAGAGCTTTCTCATCATCCTTCAAAGCTACTTTAGACGTTTTTTCATCCAAAGTCTCTTCATTGGACAAGATATTCTCTATTGGACAAGATATTCTCCCTAACTTGTCTAAGTTTGTTGGTTTGTGTAGCCCAAACCACGAGTAGCAATCAACAAGACCCCTTGTAAATTTCACAAGACCCTTAAATTCAAGTCTTAGACCATGGATGATGATCCTCCTCATCCTTGTCTCGTTGATCTCGTTGTCTGGATCTAATTTTGAAATCTCCTCACATAAACATATTACTTTAGAAAAATATTGACTTACAGTGAGTTCTGTTGTGAGATTGAGAACAACTCGTTTTCGAGCCATTGCAGTTTTGCTTCGTTCTTCTTGGTGAAAGCAGACTTGAGGATGTCCCATGCTTCCTTTGGTGTTTTAACCGACTTGATCTGTTGCATCTGCTCATCTTCTACTACAACCGTCAGCACATACATTCAGCACATACCATCGCCTTCCCTCATTTTGTCTCCCACTCATTCAAGAGCTTTCGCATCCCCAACTGGTGTGGTAGTATTATCCTCCTCTCGACGAACTAATCCCATAAGTCTTGACCTATGAGATAATATCTCATACGGTGTAACACCCTCCGCACATCCCATGGAGACCGCCGACTATGGATGCCACATTCGGTGCCGGAGACACCGTCTTAACTTAACATGCAATCATTAATTAAGATTATGAAATTAGAAAGTAAATTGAGTTATTCACAAGTGTAGCGAGTTAATTTTTTTTTTTTATAGGATAAATCATTTCAATTTCGTTTTCATCTCTTTTTTTTTTTTTTTTTTTTTTTTGAAAATTAGATTGGGACAAATCTTACATACAATACTGTAGATTCCCTTTTTCAAAACTGAGCTCGGCCAAACATGTGAATACAAAAAAACTCCCCAATTAAAACTCCAAAACTCCCAACATCTTCCAAATAATGCAATCATAACAACAACAACAACTTCTATTATTTTCAATAATTATATAAATCCCTCAATAGCATTTTTAATTTCATGCAAATATAATTGCATTCAGTAATATATATCAAGTCTTAATAAACTAATCCAATAACAACCTTTTCTGAAATATGTTAATATTCAATCATTTAATGAATCTTAATGCTATCTCCGAATATAGACACGCACATAATGCTAATTACATGCTTAAGTTATAATTCAAATAATACAAATCCTCCAAAAATATAAATACTTATACATGCCACATAGTTCTTAAATTACATAAATCTCAAATCTAGCTACTACCACCAATAGTCACTTCTACGCCTGAATTGCCTACTCTTCTAGTCTTCAAGCAGGCAACCACAGTCTTTAACCTGCGCGTGATAAAAATCAACGCGCCTGAGTATAAAACTCAAGTGGTGCTGGCATAATTCAACATACCTTACTAAAGTTTGCGATGAACAAACTTACTTAAAACACAAATACATAAACATCATTAAAAAAACATTAATTAACAACATAAAGAAATTTAATTCTTTCAACTCATAAAATCATTATGGTAAGTTAATTTTTAGGGGAAACTCTTGCGAAATTTTCGTAGGAATTTCCTTAAACATTATTTTTGTAAAAAAAAAAAAAAGAAAAAAAAAATGTTAATTACTTGCCTCCTTATGAAAATTTAACCACTTCTAAATTGTGATCTAGCTTTTATAAGTGACATAAGATGATGCTCTGGCATCGATTGTGGCATCCACCGTCTGGTTCTCCAGGATAGGTCGGTGGGTGTTACACATTTTTCGTTAAGGCTCGTACTCATGCAGAATGAACATAAGCAGATTTGATCGTGGCCTATATTAGCGCCACCCCCATCACATACTCGTGGCCTATGCCCCCATCACACAAATCGTGGCCTATGAAAGGCAACCACCGTGGCTTATTGAAAAGCACCACCCCTATTTGATCGTGGCCTATATTAGCGCCACCCCCATCGCACAATCGTGGCCTATGAAAGCACCACCCCATCACACAAATAAGCGCGTCCGCCTATTTGTAAGGGATGATAACCCTAGCATATGATCATAGCTTCACAATAACAAAATCAATCTCATCATACCACGTTTCAATCATGCATAGTAGAGCCCATCGCACACCGTGGCCTATGAGCGGTGGCTGTGAGCGATGGCTGTAGTGACAGTGCACTCACCTTAGGCGAATCCCACATCGGTTAAGTGTGAGAGGGAAGTGATGTACTTAAGGTGGGCCTTCAAAGTGAAATATTTTCAAATATATATATATATATATACTTAATATAGGAAAATTTTCTCATCATCCTTTTCTTTAAAAACTTTCTTAACATCATAATGAAATTTATCATTACTTTCCTTACTGGCAAAATTCAAAGCACATACACCCTTAATACCCATTTTTTTTTTTAAACTCTAAAACCTATGAAAGTTTATCAAAATAATCATACTTTATGTCATATATATGTAGGAAGCATACCATACAAAAAAAAATAATTAAGGTACGCCTTACCACCCCTTTAGAGTGTTTGGACCTCTTAAATTTGAAAACAAGGGGGAGGAAATTTCCTTCTTCAATCAAGCATACTAACATAACTCTTATGCAACCAAGGTATCCATTCTATTCCTCATCATTGTATTATCTTAAACTAAATTCCCACACTATATCCCAAAGATTTCCAACCAATTTTCCCATTTATATCCATTTAACATATCCACTTATGTAATAGGTACAAAATAAATATTTAGTCTCATTATATTCAATATTTATTGAGTAATTTTATATGTAAATCATTTGATTAAGGTTTGTTTATAAATTGGATAAGATTTTGAGAGTTTTATGAATAAATGATCTAAATTAAGAAATTGTTAGCATTTTAGTAACCTTGACCTTAAAATAACCTTGACCTTTGCTGTGTTTTAAGACATAACTTGAGTTATAGGTCTCCAAATTGAACAAAATTAGATTCATTAGAAAGATAAGACAAAATGATACAACTGTTATGAAGGGACCACAGCCTAGTTCAATGTGTAAGATGGTAAACAGAGGCTAGGAACACAGACCAACAGTCCAGACCTGATTCAGCAGAACTAAGTCCAATGTTTATTAAATTCCTACTTCAACAAACACTCAAATTAAACCAATACAAAACCAGAGAAGTCTCAAGACATAGGGAAACAACTCTCATGAAGAACTCAGAACATAATCTTGTCATTATAGTGGTCAAATTTGGCACTCAATTCAGTGATGCATGTGGCCCGACACAACAGAGTCAGTTTGGGTGTTTCAGCCACAAGTTGAGCTATATATCTCCAAATTGGACCCAAGAGGATGGGTTGGAAAGCTAAGAAGTAGACCTACAACTTTTATGAATCAAACACAAATGAAAATAGAAATTGGGTTTCGAAAACTTGGTCCTAATTCTCAACCCAATAACACTTTTTTTTCCAAAATTCAAGCTTACTTTAAACCATGAAAGAAACATGAAACAACAAAGAATACAGGTTAGGAGATTCTTACCACATTACTTAAATAACTCATCAACATGCACCCAAGAGTTATGTGTATTGCAACCAAAAGTTTACAAATCAATTCATTCATACAAATCCCAAAATACATGTATGATTAGCATTAAAATGCACAAAATCAAAAAATTCAAGTAAGGTAAGTGTGTTTTATGAACACTAACCTTTTAAAAATTAAGCTTTAGTCAAGCTTTTTAAATTAAAGCTTTTCTAAAGCTTCTAACTTTGCCTTTTACTCCATGGTTAGAGGTTTTCCCCAACTTGGCTTAAGTAGAGAATCTCCAAATTTCTTGAAAATATCACCACAAATCACTTCTCAAGCTTAATTCTTGCTAAGATTTATTACTTAAATCAAGTTGGGTGGATTTAATTTGGTGGATTTAACAAGTAAGAAGATTGAAGAAAAAAACAAAGAAAGAGAAGAAGAAGAGGAAGTGGCGTTTGAAGAAGAAGAAGAAGAAGAGAAAAAGCGGTTGCTCAATTAATTGGAGGTGACCTTATAAAAGTGATCAAAGGGTATTTTTGGTTCTTTTTCCCCATTAATTGGATTGGCTTAAGATTAAGGCCTCATCTAATGGGCTAAAATAGTTCTCCAATTCAATTCTTTTCACAATATTATTTATTCTCCTCAATTTCTCAAATTACTCCATAAAAATAATTCCTTCAAATTTCCTAATTTAATAAAGGCATATATTCACTTATTCACTAATTATCTAAATTCTTCCAAAAATATTCTTACTTTTACTTTTTCTACCATTAAAATCATGCATAACTACTCCAAAAATATTAAAGAAAATTATTTTAAAACATATATTTAGTAATTTTTCTGGACCAAAATTAATACCGACTTCCCGGACCGGTAGTACTTATTCACAGGACCGGTTTGTACTATTCACAGACGGGTAAATCACTATCCATTCATAGTTAATTATACTTCAATATCTTCCTCGGGTCTAAATAAGTCTAAATAAAATATTATCCTCCTCTCTATAGCACCATTCATGACCCGATAAAATAATATTATTTTAAGATTTGAAAATTTTGGGGCGTTACATACGGGTACTCCAGTTCTTGTAATTGTTGTTATTTAGCTTCTCGATGCTATTAGCAACTCCAGAAAAATCCGCCATAAGGTACTGGTGTTCCTAAAACTAACCAATGCACGAAAGTCCTTGACCAATCACGATCACAATCCTTGTTTGTGAATCTTGTTGCTTCAACAACAGTCCCCGAATGTTAATTCCAGTAGAGTAACGATACCCTACACTTGTAAATGAACACCATAAAATACCACAGGTACAACAACTTCCATCACAACCAGGCTCTGATACCACTTGTTAGATATCAGTGTAGTGATAAATTCCAAGATTGATTAATAATTTATAACACCAAAAATAATAACGGGAAGGGCAATCAAAATAATACTAACACAAAACACCAAATAATAAAATGTATTAATAAGAAGCAAACTTTAAACACCAAATAAAATTGTATTAATAAGAAGCAAACTTTCACAAAGCTTAAGGAAAGAATTACTTACTTGCTTCTTGGACTTGGTTTTTGCTTGGTTCCTACAAATGAGGTGAGGAGTGGTATTTATAGGCATTTTCACCTCCTCAATGTCCGGCTATGATTTACTTACAAAAATGTATGGTGGAGATTACATGAAGCATTTTAGAGTAGGTGAGATATTTTATTAAAATATCTTATAGGTGAGAGTATTCTAGAATGTCCTAGGTATTTACACACCATGTGGGCTTGGGGCATCCATCTTTGAGCTTAGGGTTTTCACCTTTGGGCTTAGGGTTTTCACCTTTGGGTTTGAAGCTTGCCGAGTATTTAACTTATTGTAGTAGCCCATTTTGGTGGTTGTCTTTTCTAAATTAATCGGTGATACTTTAATAACACTTCCTTAACGTTTGGATCTGAAACTGTTTCTTGCAATTCAAAAGAAAGCTTGACTAGTTCAGTTCCATTAGTAGATAACACGTTAAATGCATCTTTTGTCAAGCCTTCCAGATCAGTTGTCGAAGATGATTCTAAAGCTGTTGTGCATAGGTCTTTAAATAAGGTTTTCTCACAAGATTGGGTTATAAAGTCTGAGGCTTAGTGACTTGTGGAAATCATAGCAAGAGATAGAGCAAAGTAAAAGAATTTTGAAGACATGGTGCTTATGAGATTTTTCATTTTTTCTTCTCTTGGAACTTTTTATTTTTTTTTCCCTGGAAATATTTTGGTTATCTTCTTGTATATATAATAATACAAATGAAATTAGGTTTACATGTTTTGAGTTTTTTGTAACCATTTTCTATTTTTGGTTAACTTGTTAGAGAAATAAAAGGATAAGTTGAAATATAAATTTACATGAGTGGTTTACCACTGGCCAAATGCCTAATGGCTATGGAAAATAGAAACAGGAGATTTAGGTTGAATTGGAGACCAATTCAATTGAGCACAGTTGCAGAGCACTTTGGTGGCTGAAGCGGCTCTAGCCACTCCAAGAAATTAAAGAACAAAATTCTTTATGAAAAATTACATTTTGACTTTAAAATATAGAAAAACTATATTTAACTTTCTAAAAGATTAAAAAAATTCCATTTGGCTCTCCTAAAATAATTATCTTGTACAAAACAACATTGTCATTGAAAATGATACGAGATTATTACACAAAGTTGTATCATTTTGTTTGTGATTTGTTATAATATTGTGGTTTTTGTTTGTTTACTCTTACCTCGAGAGTGAAGGATTTAAGCTTATCTTAATTGTTTTCAATTGTTGTCTGAATTTTATTTAACTGATTCATGCCTTAATTTGGGTATATTGAGGAGCCTATCGGTTTGGATTGTTTTCAGTTGTTTTTCAAATTTTATTCAACTGATTCATGTCTTAATTTTGGTATATTGAGGAAGCCCATCCGATTGGATTAGATTCTTGAATCAGTTAAACTTTTTTCCAATTTTCTCTTTTTAATATTATTAAGAAATTTATTTACTGATAAAAAAATTTATTTCTGAGTGAAAATTTCCTCAGGGCTCTGCAAATTTACTTTTCCATTTCTTTCTAATTTGTTGTGAAAATACAAATAAAATTAAGTTTTCCATTTTCTGTAAACTTTTTATTGGGAAAAGTGGTAGATTAAAAAAAAAAATTATAGGATCAACATATGACAATGAATTTTTATCATTAACTACTGTAACTAATAAATTTTTGATAATTAAGCATATTCAACCACAATGCATTGTAGAAATATAGAATGAATTATTTTAGTTAATATTTCTTTCTTTATTTCATTTTTTTTCTTGTTTTTGTTGATTTTATTTTGAAATATAAAAGAAAAATATAAGATATCTTTTGAGATTTATTTTTAAAAAGAACAGATGTAAGAAAAAAATATTTAGAAAAATATCATTTCATTAAAATATTAAAATTGTTTTATTTTAATTTTTTTATAAGGAATTACTGTCAAATACGCTTTTATTAAATAGAAATCTATCTATTGTCGTGGACAATCCAAGCACATTAGCAAGACCATTTTTTACTAGACACATGCGAATTGCTAGACACATGCGAATTTGACTTGCCGCTTTGATATCCAGCTCCTCCCATTCTTCATCGCTAATCTTGGATTTTTCTGAGTCTCCACTGCTATTGTCTTTTCCTGAATTCTTTCTGCTGACTGGTTTACCCTTCAAAACCATATACAGTCCAGACTGACGCAACACGTCTTTGACTTGCACTTGCCACAGTGCAAAATTCATTCTCCCATCAAATTTCTCAATCTCACATCTCATAGCCGATATGCTTACTTGTGCTTATAACAGTGAACCCAATAATTAGTGAAGTAAACCAATTCGGTAATACTCAGGAAAGATCACAATGATCTCCTAGACAATATTATCATTCCACGTAAAATCTCAGTTGGACGGAGGGGTCACAAGTGGTCCACAGTGTTCCACTTAAAATTCCGGCCTTTCTAGACAGAAGTACGTTTGCACGGTATATTATCAGAACTTTCATACCAGAATAACTTCAATAATTTATCGTCAAGACTTCACCAACCGGTACTCAAGCACGCAAGCAAAAGCTTCCACCCGCTTCAAACTTCCAAAAACTCCACCTGCTTTTAAAATTAAAATAATTTCTAACAACAGTATTTATGATGTGGAAGCGATCAGACTAAGCCGCGAACCACAGTGCATACTTTATAATTTAAATTACAAGAAATTATGTTTAACACTAAAAAGCTCCCCCTAACAAACTAGGCTCCGATACCACTTGTGGGAAAATCCACTATTTTTGCCGCCCTTCTGGATACGGCTTCAAGCAGGAATAAATGAAAGGAAAATAAATAATGACTGAGAAATTAAAGAGAACCACGATAATTTAACGTGAAAGGAGAAAAAACCACGGCCGTTGCCAAACGGACAACCAAGAAAAATATTCACTATGCGGTTAAAATTGTTACAACCACCAATTCACAAAATTATTTTTCTATCCTGACACCCTAAAACCCCAAATATTTTATACTCCAAGGACTCCAAGAGACTTGCTCAAATCCCTAATAATAAACACATTCAAGTATTTAGGGACTCCAAGAGACTTGCTCTAAATCCCTAATATAAAACACATTCAAGTATTTTTGGTGTGTTTTGGTGTGTTTAGAAAGCTAAACATTAGCTTCATTTTATAACCAATTCAAACACCTTCATAAGCTCATCTCCCCAATGTGGGATTGAGCTAAACTTTTTTTTTTATTTGTTTTCAACAAAGGCGGCTAACAGATATCGGGTTGTATTCCTGTGCTTGTTGATTTGCAAAAACGAAAGGTCCCTGTTGGTGCAATATGCCCTTTATGTGGTTACTATTATTATTAATTTGAATTCAATGTTTAGTAAGTTGTATTGTAATTTGTGAGTGGTTATGTCTTTTGAATTTCCTTAAAGTCATTTACTAAGTGTCCTTAGATGTATGTGTCCTTTGGGTTTCCAAACTAGGTGTCCTTTGGGTTTCCAAACTAGGTGTCTTTTGGAGTTTCCAAACTAGGTGTCTTTTCCAAACTATGTATTTGCATGGCTATAAAAGCCTATAGTGTTAACAATTGAATTATATCAAAAACAAAAATTTGTGTTAACAAATCCTCTCCTCCTCTTCTTTCTATCAAAGTGGTATCAGAGCCATATTTCCTTGGCTTAAAAAAAATAAAAATAAAAGAAGAAAGTAAAAGAGAGTTTTTAAGAGATGGCAAACAATGGAGCTACACCCTTCACATTCCCTCGTCTTACAAAAGAAAACTATATGAAATGGTGTCTTCGAATGAAAGCATTACTAGGCTCTCAAGATGTATGGGAGATGGTAGAGAAAGGCTTTGAGAAGCCTGAAAATGAAGAGAGTTTATTGCCAAACTCAAGAAGAAGGATCAACAAGCCCTCATTCTCATCCATCAATGTTTGGATGATATGACGTTCGAAAAGGTAGCGGATGCTCCAACGGTGAAGGAAGCTTGGGAGATTTTAGAGAAATCTTTCCAAGGTGTTGATAAAGTGAAGAAGGTGAGACTTCAATCACTAAGAGGTGATTTTGAAGCATTGAAGATGAAGGAATCTGAATCAATATCAGATTATTGTTCAAGGTGAAGGAAATAACAAACCAGTTAAAAAGATATGGAGAGAAGTTGGAAGACGTCCGTGTGGTAGAGAAAATCCTTCGTTCTTTAATTTCTAAATTTGATTATGTTACTTGTGTCATAGAAGAGTCAAAAGATTTAGACTCTATGACTATTAAAAAGATATGGAGAGAAGTTGGAAGACGTCCGTGTGGTAGAGAAAATCCTTCGTTCTTTAATTTCTAAATTTGATTATGTTACTTGTGTCATAGAAGAGTCAAAAGATTTAGACTCTATGACTATTGAAGAATTGGAAGGATCTTTACAAGCTCATGAAGAGAAGATTTCAAGGAGACAAGAAGACACTTTGGAACAAGCTCTTAAAGCCAAAGTAACTTTAAAGAGCAATGAAGTAGAAAAAATTCAAGCAAGAGGACGTGGAAGAGGAAGAGGTTGCGGACGAGGCCGTAGCCAAAATGAAAGAGGAAGAGCTAACGACAATAATTATGAGGAGAGAAATCAGTCATCGTAAAGAGGTCATGGAAGAGCATGTGGCCGAGGACGAGGACAAAGTCGAGGCTATTATCAAACTACGTATGAAAGAAAATATGACAAGTCCAAAGTGGAATGTTACAACTGCCACAAACTTGGTCATTATGCCTCAGAATGTTACAATACTCCTAATAATGTTGATGAGAAAGCCAATCTGATAGAAGAGAACAAAGAAGTTGAAGAATCGTATTTATTGCTAATAATCAAGAACGATGATAAAGATGACAACATATGGTACTTAGATAATGGAGTGAGCAATCACATGTGTGGATGCAAAGAAAGATTTGTGGAGTTTGACGATAAAGTAAGGGGTAATGTTTCTTTTGGAGATACATCTAAGATCTCCATTGAAGGGAAAGGTACAATTCTCATTTTTTGCAAGGATGGGGGTCATTATTATGTGCCAAAGTTGAAAAGCAATATTTTGAGTTTGGGCCAACTTCTTGAAAAGGAGTATGAAATTCTCATGAAGAATAGATGTCTTTGGCTTAGAGATTGATATGGTAAACTGATTGCTAAGGTGAAAATGTCCAAAAATAGAATGTTTAAATTGAATGTCAAAATGGTTGAAGCGAAGTGCTTGAAGGTGAATGTGCAAAATGATTCGTGGCTGTGGCATATGAGATTTGGCCATCTTAATTTTGGTGCTCTAAAGGCTATGGGAGACAAAAAGATGGTGAAAGGGATGCCCTCAATCAACCATCCAAACCAGTTGTGCGAAGCGTGTCTTCTTGGAAAGCATGCAAGGAAGAGTTTTCCAAAAAAGGCTGTATCAAGAGCAACCAGGCCCCTTGAACTTGTTCATACCGATGTGTGTGGATCGATTAATCCACTTTCTTTTGGTGCTAACAAATATTTTTTGGTATTTGTTGATGATTTTAGTAGAAAAACATGGGTGTATTTTCTAAAGCAGAAATCTGAAGTTTTTACTGCCTTTAAGAAGTTCAAAGTTCTTGTAGAGAATGAGAGTGGCTACAAGATTAAAGCCTTGAGATCTGATCGAGGAGGTGAGTTCACTTCAAAGGAGTTTAATGATTTTTGCACTACTCATGGTATTCGGAGACCTATGACAGTTCCTAGATCGCCACAACAAAATGGAGTCGTAGAGAGAAAGAACCGAACAATCCTGAACATGGCGAGAGGCATGTTAAAAGCTAAAACCATGCCAAAGGAGTTTTGGGCTGAAGCTGTTCAGTGTGCTGTTTATTTGATTAATCGTTCTTCGACCTCAAATGTCAAGGATCGAACCTCGCAAGAAGTATGGAGTGGAAGGAAGCCGAGTGTTTATCATTTACGTGTTTTTAGAAGCATTGCATATGCTCAAGTTCCCCAGCAAGATAGATCAAAGCTTGATGATAGAAGTGCCAAATATGTTTTTATTGGCTACGATTCCCACTCAAAAGGCTACAGATTGCATAATCCAAAAAATGGGAAAGTGGTGATAAGTCGAGATGTAGAGTTTAATGAGCAAGCGGCATGGAATTGGGAAGTACAAGAGGAGAAATCTTATGATTTTCTTCCATACTTTGTTGATGAAGAACAAGATGATATGATGCCATTGCAAACAATAACACTGACTCCATCAGCGCCTCCATCACTAAATGGAGAAAGTTCAAGTGAAAGACCAAGGAAGATGAGAGATATTGGCGACATCTATGCAAGATCAAGAGAAATTAATCTTGATGATAATCATTTGCTTTGTTTTCTTATAGATAGTGAGCCATTGTGTTTTGATGAAGCTATTCATGATGAAAGGTGGAAACGAGCCATGAATGAAGAGATAAAGTCCATTGAGAAGAACAAAACTTGGGAGTTAGCAACACTGCATAAGAATCATGAAGCCATTGGCGTAAAGTGGGTGTACAAAGCAAAGAAGAATGCAAGCGGAGAAGTAGAGAAGTACAAAGCCAGACTTGTTGTCAAAGGCTACAAGCAAAAATATGGAATTGATTATGATGAAGTTTTTGCACCGGTTGCCCGAATGGAGACTATCCGGTTACTTATTGCTTTGGCAGCTCAAAATAAATGGAGGATTTATCAACTTGATGTGAAATCTGCTTTTTTGAATGGCTATCTTGAAGAAGAAGTTTATGTTGAGCAACCGTTGGGCTACATTGTCAAAGGACAAGAAGACAGTTTTGAGATTGAAGAAAGCTTTGTATGGGTTGAAGCAAGCCCCAAGAGCTTGGAACAGCCGCATTGACAAATATTTCCAAGATAATGGATTTGTTCGTTATCTAAATGAGTATGCTCTCTATCTCAAGTGTTATGATCACAGAGATATTTTACTTGTTTGTCTTTATGTCGATGATCTTATTTTCACCGGAAATAATCCAAGCTTGTTTGATGAGTTTAAGAAGACTATGTCCCGTGAATTTGAGATGACAGACATAGGCCCTATGTCATATTATTTGGGCCTTGAAGTGAAGCAAATGGTGGAAGGGATATTCATATATCAAGAAAGCTATGCAAAAGAAATTTTGAAGAAGTTCAAGATGTTTGAAAGCAATTAGGTGAACACTCCGATGGAACGCGGAATGAAATTGTCAAGACTTGAAGATGGAGAAAAGGTTGATCCCACTATATTCAAAAGCCTCGTGGGAAGCTTGAGATATTTAACAAATACAAGGCCTGATATTCTTTATGCGGTTGGAGTAGTGAGCCGTTTCATGGAAACTCCCACTTCTACTCACATGAAACCAGCTAAGAGAATTCTTCGTTACGTTAAAGGTACATTTGATTATGGATTGCTTTATTCTCCCTCTAATAATTTCAAGTTGGTTGGATATTGTGATAGCGATTTTGCGGGAGATATTGATGATAGAAAGAGCACTAGTGGTTTTATATTTTTCATGGGTGATTGTGCTATTTCATGGAGTTCTAAGAAGCAACCAATTGTCACACTATCGAGTTGTGAATCGGAGTATGTGGCTGCAACTTCATGTACATGTCATGCTATATGGTTAAGAAGATTGTTGAAAGAACTGCATTTGCCACAAGAAGAAGCTACGGAGATTTGTATTGATAACAAATCCGCACAAGCATTAGCGAAAAATCCAATGTATCATGATCATAGCAAACATATCGATACAAGGTATCATTTTATTCGAGAAAGTGTTGAGAATAAGCAAGTGGAGCTCACGCATGTTAAGACTAAAGATCAAGTTGCGGACATTTTTACAAAGCCTTAAAAGTTTGAAAATTTTCAAAAATTAAGAGCAAGCATTGGCATGAAGAAGAAGATTTCAAATTAAGGGGGAGTTTTATTATTATTAATTTGAATTCAATGTTTAGTAAGTTGTATTGTAATTTGTGAGTGGTTATGTCTTTTAAATTTCCTTAAAGTCATTTACTAAGTGTCCTTAGATGTATGTGTCCTTTGGGTTTCCAAACTAGGTGTCTTTTGGAGTTTCCAAACTAGGTGTCTTTTCCAAACTATGTATTTGCATGGCTATAAAAGCCTATTACAGTAAGATCCTCTCGTATTTGTTAATTTGTAACGAAGAATGCGTATAATGTTCTCTGTTAAATTTCCTTTAAGTCATTTAACTCAAGTGTCTGCGTATACGTATGTATGCTGTCGCTTCTTGAGGGAACACTTTGCCTTAACGAATACTATGAGGTGTTCTTTATGGTGCGCAGTTTCCAAACATATGGGTGTCTTCTTCCAAAACTTATCCGATATTTGCATGTGGACATAATGGCATAGAAGCCAACTTATAGTCAACTTGTTAAACCAGTATAGTATGAGTATCTCTAGAAATAACAAATATTTTGTTTCGTTCGACCCCCAATACTCTTCCCTCGCGGTCTGCTACTGTATTCTATCACCGATTAACCTATGAGGAGACTTGAGCCGCTCTGCACGTTAATTTGACAATGCTTGGTTGCTTGCAGAAGAAGCCAGTTATGGTGACGAAACTCTGAAGTAGTTGGGTGGTAGTGAGTGACGGCCTTTATCATGGAGATACAAGGTCTGGTCTCGTTGGTGGAACTCTCTTAGACTTCCCAGATTTGGTCGTCGAGGAATAGGTGCTAAAATCTATCTTGCGCAACAATGTCATAAGTGTGACTTACTTAACCGGGGACGCCAATATGGCTGGATATAACAGAAATCAAAATATTTGAGCTCTATAAAGGGGGTTTGATTGCAGGCTGGCATACAGAGGACGAGTTTAGCTTTGGCGCAGCATTAGCTTGGCGCAGCAGGAGTGGTTGGCTGCAAAAATGGGTTTACGTCAGCAAGCTCGGAATGTATATATAACCAAATGGCAGCTTCCTGCAGTTGGCAATTTTAAACTCAACGTTGACTCTGCTTGGGACGCAAACACGAGAAAGGCAGGTTTGGAATGGATTTTGTGTGATGATATGGGTAGGTGTATTGGTGGGAAGTGTTGTCCCGTTTCTAATATGGCAGGCCCAACTATGGCAGAGCTTATTGGTGTAAGAGAAGCTCTAAGTTGGCTAAAGGACAAAGTATGGCAGGCCCAACTATGGCAGAGCTTATTGGTGTAAGAGAAGCTCTAAGTTGGCTAAAGGACAAAGGATGGCTTATGCGAGTGGAATTGGAATGTGCTTGTTTAATGGTAACACATCCTAGCCAATAATTCTTACTTGGGTATTTTGATTCTTGACTGTCGAACTCTTATAAATGAGGTCACTGAGTTAATTGTTCGTTTTGTCAAAAAATCAGTCAATCATTGTGTTCATTTTCTAACTCAAGCGGCTGGTTTTATGTCTCATTATTTGGAGCGGGTCATATCTCTCCAAATATTATTTGTGAAGTTCTGAATTTTTATTCTTCTAATATATAAACATTTGCTTTTTTCAGAAAAAAAAGTAATAAAATAAAAATAATGATACATCAATGATAGCTTCTAAGATATCCAAAGACTACTTTTAGAGAAGGGTTAATTGTGTCTAGGGTTTTTTTTCCTTAGGGGTTGAAAATGAGAATTAATGTTATATATATAAATATTGCATTTTTTTACTCTAAATTAGCATCTAAATAGAAAAACTATCTATTCATATTTTGGATTGTATGTCAAATACGTGTAAAATTGTTTCTTTCGGATTTTTTTTCGGACTTTTAACTAAACTGAACATTCAGCCAGTTTTAGTAGTATTTTTAGGGGATAACACTTGCCTATGCTTGGTGTATGGGACCACTCATATACCAGGCCAATCAAAAAACATTTTTTAAAAATTATTATTACTTTATCCTTTTTCTTCAATAAATGATTAAAAATACTCTTATTTGAAAACAAACTCTTATTGTTTAATTTCCGTTACTTGCACCTTTTGTCTAATGCGATGACTCTTGTCCAACTTTATGTAACCACACATCATCCATCTCAGCATTCGCATCTCTAAATAATATTCATCTTATGAACATATTGAATATTCGTTATTGTTCAGTATTCACTACCAAACAACATTATTAGTCTCACAACCGTAGGAACGAAAATAAATAAAAATTTTCATTTCGAAAAAAAAAAATTTGGAATTGAATGGATTGTATTTTTAAATTCTAAAACATTTTTGGAATGAAATTGAAATAGATGATTTCAATACTGAAAACAAGTAAAATGCATACAATCTTATATGCAATTTTTATTATTTCAGTTGTATTATGAATTATCATAATTAATAAATTAGTCTCATTATTAGTAAATTTCTTCATTTTTTATTTTACCATGAGCCGAATTAATTTTTACTATTTTATGTCATTTGGAAGCATCAAATCAGCTTTTAGTTAGCCACTAATGTTGTTGGCTGAATTACTCTTTACCCACAAGTTGGTTATAATTATCTTATTACTTTTTTTTTATGGCTTTGGCGATGAAAAGGAAGGTTGCCCTAAAGCGATGTTTTGGACAGTTTCGCATCTAAAGTCGTATAAGGAAGGTTGCCCTAAAGTTACACACTTTCGCATCTTCTCCTCCACTCACAGCCGTGCACATCCAATCAAAAGACCACCAAAAAGTAACCAATCAAGGGAGCAACCAGCACTTATCAAGAAGAAGAGGATGAACTTGCAAAACCAATAAGAAGGAGAGATGGGAGCTGAATCAAAAAGTCTTGGGCATCGAATTCAAGGACGGTAGCAGGAAAGGAAGAAAAATCCAAGTGTAACTTTGTATGTATTGCCTTTATCTCTTTATTTATATTGGAATATTTTTATGAATATTATATTAATACTCACGCATGACTAAACTTTAAATCTAGTCATGAGAACTATTTATTAGATTAATGTGTTTAAGAATGGTTTGATTTATTTTTATATATGCCTATAGTTTCTTGATTTAATACATGTAATCTTAATGTGCAATGTGACGGGAGTGGGTATAAAGCGGAAACAACCCTCTTCGAAACCATATGAGGCAAACTAAAAACATTATCGAACAAATCAATAAACTGACCTCTTGAAGCGCATTATCGAACAAATCAAATAAACTGACCTCTTTGAATGCGCAGAATCGCTCACCGGTCTTCTTTCCAGAGATCTTTGGAGTCACCCACGATCTTCTGCAAGGTAATTCCTAACTATCTTCTCTTTGGAACTCTCTTTAATCCCTAACTATCTCTCTGAGTGGCAGAGAATAGAATAACGTGCGTCTCTCTATTCTTAGGGTTTTCAAATCTTATATTAAAAAAAACTCTCTTCGATAGAAAGATATTTTTTTTTAATATAAAATAAATTAAATAAAAAATTATTTAATTAAAATAATTATCAATTATTTTAAAACTGAATAATTTATCTATTATTTAATACACCCTTAACTTTCCAAATAATTAGGGCACTACAGGGACCTCAGGAATAAAATAAATCAGGCTACTAATTATAATAATAACCTATGTAGACCAACATATTCTTATTATAATTAATCATGAATTATTCCACTACTTAAAAATCTTCTGGACTGAATCCTTTATTTATTTTACAATTCACAACATAATAAAATTAATGTTTCCCGCGTTAAGATTCAGATGCTGTTCATTTTAAATAACTACTGACAATTTATTTAAAATCACAATATAACTTTTAAATTGTTCGCTCAATTTTTTCTGGTCGGATCAAAGCCACCTGCGGTTTACACTATGATAACCTTATAAGCTTACTTAAAGTGCACTCATCAATCTCTAACCGAGACATTGATCTATCATTAATTAATTATTGTCACAAACACCACCAAAAACATTCTTGCCCCCAATTCAACCAATCGCATGAAGAACTATTATCTCCAGTATAAATGAAAACCACATCCTCTTAAATACATTCAACAGCAACGTACCACGACCAATCAAATCGTTTTGTCATCATCATATAAAACAGCACAAAGCAAGTAACTTCCCAAACAGATCAAAACTCAATATCATTTCAAAGTCTATAGCAGAGATCGTATACTGCGCTTCTCCCTCCCATCACAGTCAGTATTAACACATCCATTATCTTCTACCTTTCCTCACTAAATACATATCAAAAAAAGAATGTCTGACCAATAATCACAATCTTATTTTCCATCTTCATGCCTATATACCCACATTTATCATTTCTATGCTATACTTTCAATTTAACATACTAATCAGAAATATCACATTAACAAAATAGAAAACAATCACTCTCACCTATGCCCTGCTTTACATACCTTACATTATGCAAATGGGTTAATAGTATAATCTCCTATGCAATTCTCCCACTTTCAAGACGCAGAACCATGCATCAATCTTAACCTTGGTACACTCTCCAATTCCTTCTACATGGACTTCAAAAGCTTTCTGGTAAACTTTTTGTTCAAACAGGATCTGCCAGGTGTTTTCCGATGCAATCTTTTCACTACCCACATCTCCCCTTTAACTAGTCTTGCGTATCAAATGACATTACTTCTCTCTCAATGTGTTTGCCTTAATGGTCGCGTCTGGCTCCTATCGACTGTTTGCACAACTGCGCCCACTATTATCAATCAAAGTGATATAGAAGCCAATTGCACTGAAGAAACTCGCCTAATCCATAATGGAAGTTCCTTAAGCCAATACCACGCATTCTCTGCACAAGCTTGGCAATTGCACTGAAGAAACTACGCCTAGATCCATAAGGAAGTTCCTAAGCCATACAGCTTCCTTTGCAGCTTCAGAAGCTGCCACATATTCAACTTCCATGGTGGAGTCAGCAACACAAGTTTGCTTAATACTCCTCCAACTTATGGCTCCACCTCCCAAGACAAAAGCATTACCAGAGGTTGACTTCCGAGAGTCCTTATCAGTCTGAAAATCCGAATCTGTATACCCAATGGGTACAAGATCGTCAGATTGATAAACTAACCTATAATCCCTAGTCCTTTTCAAGTACTTGATAATATGCTTGACTGCAGTCCAGTGTTCTCGCCCAGGATTAGATTGAAATCTGCTAACCATGCCAACAGCAAAACAGATATCAGGTCTGGTACAAACAGTCATACGATAAGCTTCCAATGCAATAGAGCATTGTGAACTGCTCATGTTCTCTATTCTCCTCAGGGGTCTTAGGACATGGTCCCTATATAGATAAATTGGTCCTTAGATAGAGTGATTCCATGTCTGAAGGGAAGAAAACCCTTCTTGGAATCCTGCATGCTGAAACGAGCAAGAATGGTATCAATAAAAAGTGCTTGAGATAAGCCAATCATCCTTTTCTTGCGATCTCGCATAAGCTTAATCCTAAGAATATGAGCAGCCTCTCCCAAATCCTTCATATCAAAACGTTGGGACAGCCAATCTTTGACAGAATTCAACATACCTACACAATTCCCTATAAGCAGAATATCATCCACATATAGTACCAAAAAACAACCTTACTACCATTCCATTTCTAATACACACAAGACTCATCATGACACTGATCAAAGCCAAAACTTTTAATCGCTTGGTCAAAACAAGTATTCCATGACCTAGATGCTTGTTTAAGCCCATAAATGGACCTATTCAATTTGCAAAGCAAATTTTCTTGTCCATTGTCCTTCTGGTGCTTCATATAGATGCATTCATCAAACTTCCATTTAGAAAACCTTGTCTTTTGACATTCCATTTGCCAAATCTCAAATCATAATGAGCTTGTAATGGATTAGAAGAGTTCTAAAACTTTAGCATGGCTTACTGGTGAAAAAGTTTCCTCATAATCAATCCTTCTTTTGTAGTAAACCCTTCGCAAACAAGCCTTCCTTATACAGTTTGCACTTTACCGTTCTATACCCCTTCTTTTTCTTACTAGACATCCACTTGCATCGATGGGGTTTAACCCCTCAGTTGGTTCTACAATTTCCCAGACTGATTTAGAGACAGGATCCATCATCAGATTTACATAGCTACAAGCCACTTCATCAAGCATCTTTATCTTGTAGTGCTTCATCGTAACAGACAGGTTTTCATTATATTCACTTCTCTCAGGGATTCTATCAAACCTTCTTCCCAAAAAGGTATAATCGAACCCGTGTCGTCTAATTCTCCCACTACGAGAGAAGTACTACAGTTCTCAATCACACCTTCATCTTGCCTTGGCGTAAAGCCGGCAAGTCCTGAATTGGACTGGTGGGACACATCTGATCATTGTTCTAACTTCAACATGCTCTTCATCACCAGAGAGGCAATGAAATGTAGAAGCCCCAACATTGTGCTCTATTATTTGGATCAAACACAGCCTGCTCACTTCAGTTTCTATGCATAAACTCCCACTCTTTCATGTAGTGGAAATGTAGTACCTGAATATTCAGCTGATTTGATTTACTGGCTCGACTAACATTTTCCACTACAACAGGCAAGGAATGTCAGCTCCAAAACCATTTGATTGTTAGGTTGTTTTCTTAATGGAAAGGTTCTAGTGGTATATTTTTTCCTTCTCAATTACATACAAGGCTAATTGCTTTGGATATGTTTTTAATATAGTCCTCCTCAAGATAATGTGCATTCGGTGCTAACAATGACCGTTTACTATTCTTGAGAACTATAAAATAAACCCACCTTTCGTTCCTCTAGATATCCCAATAAAGACGCAATAAGTCTGGTTTGATTCCAACTTATCTGCTTTCCCTGTTCAGCACATGGCTGACACCCCACATACCGAACAGTCTAGACTTGGCTCCTCGCCCATTCCAAGTTCTGTAGGAGTTTTAGATCACTGGACTTAGATGAACCAAATCAGAATATATTTGTGTTACCTATGCAACCCCCAAAACGCAAATGCAAATCTGAATAACTCATCTTGATCTAACCATTTTCATTAAGCTCCTATTCTGCTTTTTCTGACCACCATTTTGTTTGGCAAACCAGTAGCCAACAACTTGAGTTAATCCTTGTTCTGGACGTTAAATAAGTAATGAATTCCCTAGGAGGATTCGCCACCATCGTCAGACCGTATAACTAATCTTGTATATATTTCCATGTCGTTCTTGCCTTAACTTTCTTTAAAATTTCTCAAACATTCAGACTTACGGCCGCACAGTTGTAAATGCTATCCATCATTGAGTTAATCAATCGTGTGAAATCACAAAATACTCAAAAACCACCCCTAGCTTGGACACTCATTGGACCCACACAAACTAGAATAATTAATTCAAAGTACATCATTTAGTTCTTATTACCCCTTTATAGGAAAAGCCTCTTAGTCTTTTTACCTTCAACAAGAATCACAGTTGTAGTGCCTCCCTTTCAATGACTCATGCCATCCTTGAACCAACCTAGAAAATCCTATCTTAAATTAATATGACCAAGCCTTAAATGCCACAAATAGGTATGACGAAATTCCAATAGGACGTTTATCTTTTTCAATGGAACCATACCACAAGTTTATTAACTTCAAGATATGAGGAATTGCAGTTCAGGTGAAATTGAAATAAAAGATCAGCATCATTGAGCCAGGAATCAATATTCATTGTTTCTATTAAAACGACAAATCATCATAAAATATTAAACAAACCGAATATCCATTCTTGCTCAAACTATGAAACTTAATTAAATTCCTTCTAATTTGAAGGTTACATTATAAACATCCCATCAAAAAAAATGTTCTATTATTCTCAAAATGCAAAGAAAAGCATTCCTAATAGCTAGAACTGCAACTTCATGTCCACTCTCCCAGAAAATGCTTTACATCTCCTTTAATTAGCTGATGAGTTACTGAAACCCCTTGCCCAATGAATTGCAGACAGATTTAGTGGCTCCAAAACTCTACACACCATTGGAGGTAGTCAACACCGCCTTAAACAGTTTCAATTTATCAGCACTATAAAACAAGATACCTGCTCTCTCTTGCTAACCATCTTGACATTGTGATTCCAGTTGCCCAGGTTGCTTTGCAGTGAAAACACTTACCCTTAGCTTTTTCACGAGCTAAACACTTTTGCATAGTAGATGACACTGTTTTAGGCATTATGCCTTGTGAGCATTTTCTTCTATCTACCCTGTTCTGAGCAGAAAGAAGAACCGTCGACTAACATTAAAGCCACAGTTCAGCTCCGTGGACCTTAATGATAGTTCAGCAGCCACCAGCTAATTCAGCAAACTTAGACATTAGTGAAATCACTTATCATGTTATAGTTCAAATCAAACGAAACTGCTGAAAACTGGCTGGCAAAGTGTTCAAGATCATTTCTATCTGTGTAGCATTGTCAACCTCAGCACCAAGAACCTCCATGTTATTCAGAAGACTCATCATCTTCAAGACATGAGTTCTAACTGGGGTCCCCTCCTCCATTTTGGAAGTAAGAATCTCCCTCAGTGCGTTTTGCCTTGCTGCACTAGTTTGATCTCCAAACATCTCCTTGAGATTTTCGAGCATGTCAAAAGCTGTGTCCATCGTCTGATGCTGATGTTGCAAAACATTTGGCACAGAAGCCAAAATGTAACATCGCGCCATCTCATCAGCTTTAACCCATTTCTGGTAAGCTCTGGTGACCTCCTCAGAGGCACCCTCACCGGGTTTTGGGTTTTCAGGACAAATCAGTAAGCACCAAAACTTTACTCTCTCAGGCAGTAAGCAAATGTCCAAATTTCCTTCTTCCAGTCAACATCAGTTGACCCTCAAGTTTGTTTTGGTTAAGAGTGTGTGCAAGGGACTGAATGAGCCATTTCTATATCATGCATTAAATCAAAAATAGCATATCAATAAAAACATTGATAAAATCAATAAAAATTGCAAAATACAACACTTATATCACAATTTTCAAAAAAAAAATAACATTCACAACATTCATGGATAGGCACCTCAGGGTCGAGAATTCAACCAAATCACATTTTGCCATATTCATAATTAGATAAAGGACGCAATACTACTCCGATGGAGGATACATGCCTCTAATTAACATTAATGTGTGAGAAATATACATCTGATTCAGTCACTTAATTAATAATTACTCAATGAGAGTTAAATCTAAATACAGACCAATTAGGACTAGTTCAAGTAATTATATTAAAAACATGACATCCTCCGATGGGGAAGAAATGCAAAATAATAACAACTAGAAAGAATAAGAACACTTTCACATAATTAAGTCATATAATTAAAATAAATATTAATATAATCAAACATTGCAAAACAATTTAATAATATTTTTTAAGACAATGTTGCAAATTAAAATAAACCATTTTTGGTGAAAAATGTTAAAAATTTAGTGTTCTGGTCATTTATGCAAAAAAAATTAAACATGCTGGGCTTTATCGTAAAAAACAGAAAAATTCTGAGGCCATTTCGCAAATTTCAGAACTTTTTGGACTATTTTTCATAAAAACAGAAACATTGTGCTAAAATTTGCATAAAACCGAAATAGCTATGCACAATTTTAATAAACCCAGAAACAATTCAGGGTCACTTTATATTTAATAACTCCAGGGGCCAAAAAGGGAAAACTGATACTTTCTGGGTTCACAAATTTAAAAAAAAATTAAAAGTCAGGGTTAATATATAAAATTTAAAAAATAGAGACCAGACGGAATTTGGCAAGCACAGCTTCTTTTCACGGAAAAGAAGCCCTAGCCAGCCGCTGCCCTTTTCCCTCATGAAAAACAGAACCCAAAAAAAAAAAAAAAAAATATATTATATATATTATATATATTTATATTATATTTATATATATATATATATAATATATATTTTATAAGCCCATTTAAAAACCACAGTTTCAAAAACAATTGTCAGACTGCACTTTTCGTGCTGCACTGTTCCTTCTCAAAAAACTCTTAAGCTCTCTTATAACATGTTACCAATCAAAACAATCAAACAATTGTATAGATCCGATTAACATGACAAAAAATAGCACCAGCATACAGTTGTATGGCTCTTGCATACCAATCGACGGAGCGGGTTAACGCGAAACAACTTTCTTCGAACCATATGAGCAACTAAAAACATCTATCGAACAAATCAATAAAGCTTGACCTCTTGAAGGGCAATTCCTCACCTCTTGAATCGCAGAAGCGCAAATCAATAAACTGAAAAGAGATCTTGGGAGTCACCCACGCATCTTCTGCCAGTAATCCCTAACTATCTCTCTTTTGAAATCTCTGAGTGGCAGAGAATAGTAATAACGTGCGTATTTCATTTCTTAGGTTCCAATCTATATTAAAAAAACCCTCTTTTCGATAGGAAGATATTTTTTAATATAAAATAAAATAAAATAAAAAAATTATTTAATTAAAATAATTATCAAATTATTTTAAAAAACCAAATAATTATCCTATTATTTAATACACCCTAACTTTCCAAATAATTGGGCACTACAGGTGACCGCCGATGAATTAAATTAAATCAGGCTACTACATTATAATAACAAACTATGTAGAACCCAACAATTTCTTAATTATAATAATCATGATATTCCACTCAAAAAAACTACATGACTGAACTCCTTATTTATTACAAGTCCACAACATAATAAAATAATGTTCCCCACATAAATTACAATCTGTCATTTAATAAACTTACTGACAATTATTTAAATCACAATATTAACTTATAAATTGTCGCTCAAACTTATTTCATGTGTCGATATCAAATTCCACCATGCAGGGTTAATACACTTATGAAACCTTATAAGCTTAACTTAAATGGCATCATCAATCTCGAACAGAGACAATGGATTCTATCATTAATTAATATTTCACAACACAAAAATCTTTGTCCCAATTTCACCGAGAAAATTATTCCAAAATGAAACCTCACTTTAATGAATTCACAAGCACAACAATCAAATGTTGCTCATATAAAAAATCCAAGATTTAGAAACAATAAACATTATTTCTAATGTTCTAACGAAATATGTTTAACAGTCAGTATTTAAACATCCATCTCTACTTGTCCAATTAAATAATACAAAGTACTAATCACAATTATGTTTCATTATGCTAATAAACATTCTATTTAAATGCAAATTTCCAATTAAATACAAAGAAATTAATCATCATAGAAAAATCATTCATAGCTAACTAATTAACATATCGGCATTGGTAATAGTATTATCTCTTATCACAAGACCCGAAAATTTATTTCACTAATTTTCATTTAAAAAAACTTAATCATAAATTCTAACCAAATGAAATTCAAGTGGAAACAATAATTTTATTATTTGCCAACCCAACCCGGTTAAAACTTAAGTGGAAAATCTTGTAAATTCAAAGCAAAAATTCCAAAAATTGAGCCAAACCCAC
>NW_023590903.1:37330-95310 GCF_014843425.1 Jatropha curcas
GAATAGCAATAAATCCTAGGACTCTCTTCCTCTATAAAAAGATGCCCAGTATCACATAAGTTGTATTTTTAATGTATTGCATTGTGGCCTTGTTTTATACCTTACACAACTTGCCTCTGTCTTGCGTTGATGAATCGTCCCATCTGATCATAGTGTTGTAAATGTCCCTTGGACCATTATTCAGCATCTGTGAACGAGTTGAAGGTATAAGAGGCTGAGTTGATGAGAACTTGTACTCTTCCGATTCAGTACAAAAGATGTAAGATCTCGGGATGGCACAGGCCGGGCGGAGTTTCCGATGTTTAGCGTGCAACATTTGAGATGTAATTTCCTTGGTTTTCCTTCATTGCGCTGCATGTGCATAGCGGGCAATCCATAAAAAATTTATTATGCTCATGCTATCTGCATAACAGTGTCTTTATTACGCGCGCAAGCCGTTTAAAAGATCTATTTTATAACATGCAACTGGGCAGTTAAAAATTATACATTCTCGGTTTGCTTTACTAGTAAATCTGTAAGCTATAAAAAACCACTCCATGATTTGGGAGTAAGTTTTTGGCCTATATGAAACTTTTTGAGAGATGGTGAAAAGCTATTACCCAAGAGAAAGAAATACCTCAAGAGTGAAGGATTTAAGCTTATCCTAATTGTTTTCAATTGTTTTTTGGATTTTATTTAACTAATTCAGGTCTTAATTTGAATGTATTGAAAAAGCCTATCGACTTGGATTAGATTTCTGAATTACTTAAACTTTTTTCCAATTTTCTCTTTTTAATATTATTAAGAAATTTATTTACTGATAAAAAAATTTATTTCTGAGTGAAAATTTCCTCAGGGCTCTGCAAATTTACTTTTCCATTTCTTTCTAATTTGTTGTGAAAATACAAATAAAATTAAGTTTGCCTATTTCTGTAAACTTCTTATTGGGAAAAGTAGCAGACAAAAAAAAATAAAAAAATAAAAAAAATTATAGGATCAACATATGACAATGAGGTTCACAAAATTTAAATAATTAGATCAATTTAAGAAAAAAACATAAAGAAATTTAAAAGAAAAATTTTGTTTTTTGTTGATTTTATTTTTGAAAAATTATAAAAGAAAAGATATAAGTATCTTTGGATTTTATTTTAAAAAGATACAGATGTAAGATTAATATTTAGAAAGATATCATTTCTATTAAAAATTATTTAAAATTGTCTTATTTTAATTTTTTTTTATAAAGGAATACTGTTCAAATACGCTTTTATAAATAGAATAATCTATCTATTCAATGCTTTACAACTAATCTTTAAAAAATATAGCTTAAGTAATAGAATAAAAAGTTAAGTTGTGGAACGGGAATTGGAAAAGCTGTATGACCCGTGATTGATATGGGTAGGTGTATTGTGGAAAGTGTTTGTTCCCGTTTCTAATTATGGCAGGCCCAATATGGCAGGCCCAACTATGGCAGAGCTTATTGGTGTAAGAGAAGCTCTAAGTTGGCTGAAGGACAAAGGATGGCTTATGCGAGTGGAATTGGAATGTGATTGTTTAAAGGTAACACATGCTAGCCAACAACCTGTGTTGGATAATTCTTATTTGGGTATTTTGATTCTTGACTGTCAAACGCTTATAAATGAGTTCACTGAGTTAGTTGTTCGATTTGTCAAAAAATCAGCCAATCAGTGTGTTCACTTTCTAACTCGAGATGTTGTTTTTATGTCTGATTATTTGGAGTGAGATCCTATCCCTCTAAGTATTATTTGTGATGTTCTGAATTTTGATTCTTCTAATATATAAACATTTGCATTTTTCAAAAAAAAAAAAAAAATAAAATAAAAATAATGATACATCAATAATAGCTTCTAAGATATCTAAAGACTAAAGGACATAATAGCTTCTAAGATATCTAAAGACTATTTTTAGAGAAGCGTTAATTGTGTTTAGGGTTTTTTTCCTTAGAGATTGAATGTGAGAATTAAGGTTATATATATAAATATTGCATTTTTTAACTCTAAATTAGCATCTAAATAGAAAAACTATCTATTCATATTTTGGATTGTATATCAAATAGGTGTAAAATTTTTTCTTTTGGATTTTTTTTCGACTTTTAACTAGACTGAACATTCAGCCGGTTTTAGTAGTATTTTTACGGGATAACACTTGCCTATGCTTGGTGTATGGGACCACCCATATACCAAGCCAATCAAAAAATATTTTTTAAAAATTAATATTACTTTATCCTTTTTTTTTCAATAAATAATTAAAAATACTCTTATTTGAAAATAAACTCTTATTGTTTAATTTCCGTTACTTGCACGTGTTGTCTAATGCGATGGCTCTTGTCCAACTTTATGTAACCACACATCATCCATCTCAGCATTTGTATCTCTAAATAATACTCATCTTTTGAACATATTGAATATTCGGTGTTGTTCAACATTCACTACCAAACAACATTATTAGTCTCACAATCGTACTACTAATGGAACGAAATGAAATAAAAATTTTCATTTCGGAAAAAAAAATTTGGAATTGAATGGATTACATTTTTAAATTCTAAAACAATTTTGGAATGAAATTGGAATAGATGATTTCAATACTGATAACAAGTAAAATACATATGATGTTATATACAAGTTTTATTATTTCAATTGTATTCTGAATTATCACAATTAATAAATTAGTCCCATTATTAGTAAATTTCTTCATTTTTTATTTTACCATGAGCTGAACTAATTTTTACTGTTTTAGGTAAAAAAATCAAAGAAAATAAGTTTTATTTGATTAATCCACATCAACTTTAATTTATACTCTTGAAATGACTTCAGAATAATCATTCAATATATCACTTCAGTACTCTTTACCCACAAATTCGTTACAATTATCTTATTACTTTTTTTTTTTGTATGGCTTTGGGTGGAAAAGGAAGGTTGCCCTGAAGTGATGTTTTGACACTATAAATAGAAAAGAAAGCAAAAGGCAAAGAATTACACACTTTTGCCTCTTCTCCTCCACTCATAGCCGTGCATATCCAAGCAAAAGACCACCAAAAAGTAACCAATCAAGCAAGAAACCGTCACTTAGCAAGGAGAAGAGAATGAGCTTGCAAAACAAATAAGGAGGAGAGATGGGAGCTGAATCAAAAAGTCTTGGGCGCCGAGTTGAAGGACGGTAGCAAGAAAGGAAGAAAAATCCAAGTGTAAATTGTATCTCATGCCTTTGTCTGTTTATTTTTATTGGAATATTTTTATGAATATTGTATTAATATTTATGCATGACTGAACTTTAAATCTGGTTATGTATTAGATTAATGTGTCCAAGAATGGTTTGATTTGTTCTTATATATGCCTATAGTTTCCTGATTTAATATGTGTAATCTTAACGCCTGTAGATATGTTGGGCCCCATATTTGCATGATTTTAGACTGACTTGTATGATTGAAAGATTGACTTTTTAATTAGACCTCATATGTTAAACCCAAAAAAATAAACCGTGGGATGACTAGATTTCTTTGAGGGCCAAAGGATTAACACTAGCTTATTGGGTTCCAATCAATGAAGTACCACAAAAGTAGGTGTCATTTTGAATGTAACACGGTTTATTTAGTCTTGGAAGAGGAATTTAGATATTATAGGTTAGTCCTCCTTCAGAAAAAGACATAAACAATAAAATCGACCATTCGCAGTATGCGTTAAGCTAATAAATATCTCATAGCTAGATTACTTTGATATTTGATTATTTAAACTCTTAAAAACTATTAGCTTAATTTACTTGCTTTAATTTTGTAGTTATTTAATATTGCTGCAATTTTATTTATTGCTTGCCAAAATATTTGCCGTCTTCCTGATAATTGTTAAACATAAAAATTAGTAATCTATTCCCCAATTCCTGTGGATTCGACAACATTTTTCACTATATTACTTGTATAGTTCGTGCACTTGCAGAATATGCATTAATAGCCCATCAAATTTTTGGCGCCATTGACGAAGATCGGTTCCTTGAATAGATATTAATTTAATTGTCAAACAATTAATTAGGAAATTTTCTTTTAATATAATTTTCATAAAAAAAAACAAGGAACAAAAAAATTTAATAATATCTTTCTTGTTAAAGTGAAGTACGTCCATATATTCTCTATTTAAGTTATTATTTCTATTTTCAAAAACTAATATATATATATATATATATATATTACCCTTTTCTTTTACTTAACCGTTTCCTGTTAGTCATTTTCTTTTTTTTTTTTTTTCCTTTTTCAAATTCTATCTTAGCTTTATTTTCTTTTAGTTAATTAGTTTAATTAATTTTCAAAAAAAAAAGTAATTTATTTTGAATTTTCAAGTTATTTTCTTTTTATTGTTTTAGCGAGCTAATCTTTTATACTAAGATCTAGATGTGCAGAATTAATACATCTTGATTTAGAGATTGAAAGAGCAGCTCATGCTATAAGAAGGGAGAACCCGAGATATCAAAGGAGAAGACGAACTTTGGTAACCAGATGACGTGGAAGTGCAGACCCGACATTAGAAAGCAACGAAGTGGCAGACCCACCAGAAATTTCCATTCAGGATCGGACTGAATATGAAGTTCCAAACAGAGATCGACAGTTGGACGTGATGGCTGAAGAAAGAACCTTATGAGAACTAAATATCCCAAATCCAGATGGCACAAAACTAGCTATAGTGAGACCACCAGTAGCCGCAAACAATTTCGAAATCAAGTCGTCTTTGATTTCTATGGTGCAACAATCATAATTTGCCGGGCCACTTGACGAAGATCCCAATGTTCAAATTGCAACATTCTTGATGATTTGTGACACTCTGAAAATAAGTGGTGCATCAGACGAAGCAATTCGATTGAGGTTGTTTCCATTTTCACTGCGGGATAGAGTGAAGCTTTGGTTACATTCTATGCCTGCAGGATTATTCACCACCTGGGATGAATTGAGTCGAGCTTGTCTGCAAAAATATTTTCCACCTAGCAAGATGACAAGGCTAAGGAAGGAAATATCCAATTTTCGGATGAAGGAAGACGAAACTTTATACGAACCCTAGGAAAGATTCAAAGATCTCCAACGAAAATGCCTGCAACATGGCTTTGAAACTCAGCTTTAGTTCAACAGTTTTATGATGGAGCGACACCGACCACCCAAAGTGCCTTGGATGTCGCAACAGCCGGATCAGTTTTGAAAAAGTGAAATTCAGAAGCATTTAACTTGTTGGAAGAAATGGCAGCGAGTAGCTATAAGTGGAACGAGGAAAGAAGTACACCAAGGAAAGTAGCATGAGTCTTGGGTGTGGATGGATTGACACTCTTATCAGCTAAATTGGATGCATTGGCCAACAAGTTTGACCAGCTCAGTGTAAATGCAGAAGCAATGGCACAAACAGGATGTGAAGCCTGTGGAAATTTTGATCATGTAAATGGAGAATGCCAATTTGGGATGACTGAATGTATAGTGGTTCATAATAATTTCCAATCAAGGCCATTTTCAAGCACTTCTACACAAGAGTGGAAGCCAATTTGGGATGACTGAATGTATAGTGGTTCATAATAATTTCCAATCAAGGCCATTTTCAAGCACTTCTACACAAGAGTGGAAAAATCACCCAAATTTTTCTTGATCAAACCAGCAAAACAAAATCTTTAGACAGAATCTAGCCCCTAACTAAAGACCACCACCACTCGGATTTCAGAAACAAAATCCATCATAATTTGGACTAGCTTACCAGAATTCACCATCGAACCTTGAACCCTTGCTCCAAAGCTTTATGCAAACCCAAAAGGCAATAAATGATGGTCAAAGTCAAAACATCAAACAATTGTTCGACAAGGTGGACAAGCTAATTGCTGATCAGAAGATGAGGGATAAACTAGTTGAACAACTAGCTAGCTCCTCTAATTCAGAGCTTATGGAAAACTTCCCAGTCTACTAGTTCCAAATCCAAAAGAGCAAATTAATGTTGTAACTTTGAGGAGCAGTAGAATTGTGGAAAATCCAGAACCATGATCGCAAAAGGAGAAGCAAATCAAGAAAGAAGTGACAGACATAGAGGAAGAATTAGAGGTAACATTGGAAGACAAAAAGAAAGAGGAAGAACTAAAGAGACTGAAGGAGGAGGATTTGCAAAGAAGAATGAAAGTCTTTGAACCACCACTTCCTTTTTCTCAAAGATTAAGACAAGCATAGCTAGACAAGCAGTTCAGAAGATTCTTAGACATGCTGATACAGATCTTTGTCAATATGCCCTTCACAGAAGTTATATCTTAAATGTTTTCTTATGCAAAATTCCTGAAGGAGATATTGACAAAGAAGAAGAAGTTCGAAGCCTATGAAACAGTGACTCTGACTGAGGATTGCAATGCACTAATCCAGAATAAGTTACCACCTAAACTAAAGGACCCTGAAAGTTTCTCAATTCCTTGTGAGATTAGTGCTATAAAGATCAATAAGGCACTCGGTAATTTAGGAGGCAGTGTTAACTTGATGTCACATTCTGTCTTCAAGAAGATAGATGTAGGGAAACTCAAGCCAACTTAAGTGATCTTATAACTAGCAGATTGGTCCATTAAATATGCCATTGGGATAGTAGAAATTGGGATAGTAGAAGATGTACCAATAAAAGTTGAAAAATTCTACATTCTAGTTTGATTTTATTGGTGTGGAGATCGGATTGAAGATCACAAATTCCTGAAGGAGATATTGACAAAGAAGAAGAAGTTCGAAGCCTATGAAACAGTGACTCTGACTGAGGATTGCAATGCACTAATCCAGAATAAGTTACCACCTAAACTAAAGGACCCTGAAAGTTTCTCAATTCCTTGTGAGATTAGTGCTATAAAGATCAATAAGGCACTCGGTAATTTAGGAGGCAGTGTTAACTTGATGTCACATTCTGTCTTCAAGAAGATAGATGTAGGGAAACTCAAGCCAACTTAAGTGATCTTATAACTAGCAGATTGGTCCATTAAATATGCCATTGGGATAGTAGAAGATGTACCAATAAAAGTTGAAAAATTCTACATTCTAGTTGATTTTATGGTGTTGGAGATGGATGAAGATGCACACATATCCATCATACTTGGTAGACCCTTTTTTCCCACTGCAGGAGCACTCATTGATGTGAAAGAAGGAAAGCTCACTTTGAAAATTGGTGACAAAGAAGTAGTGTTCAATTTATTTGAACCTATGAAACGTCTAGCAAGCCTTTCAGAATGTCTCCAAATTAATGTGGTAGATGAAGCTGTTAAAGAGGTAACAAAAGATGAAAGTCGTTCTGACCCATTGGAGGCTTGTCTTGTGAATGCCAAAGGAATCACAATAATAGTAGATGAAGTACAAATCTACAAGGAAATGATGGAGCAAAAGCCTTCATTATCCTTCCCAGAAAGCTTAAAATTTGAAGACTTAAAATCACGATGAAGAAGAGCATTCAGGCTCAACCACATCTCTAAAAGAGGAGGATGCACCATAGGTAGATCTTAAACCTTTACCTCCTGGATTCAGGTACCCTTTTCTTAGTCCTAACTCTACTTATCCTGTGATAATTAATTATACTTTAACTTGTGATCCAGAAAATAAGTTGTTGCAGTTGCTTAGTGAGAATATAAGGATTTTACAATACAGTATTCATAACCTCAAGGGAATTAGTCCTTCGATTTGAATGCATAGGATTATGTTTGATGAAGGTGTCAAACCTTCAATTGAGCCTCAAATAAAATTGAATCCTAACATGAAGAAGATAGTAAAGAAGGAAATAACCAAGTTGCTAGATGCAAGAATTGTTTACACAACTTCAAATAGCACTTAGGTTAGTCTAATTCATGTAGTACCAAAGGAAAGGGGATTACAATAGTGAAAGGGGAGAATAATGAAACTCTAACTACTAAGGCTGTTACGGGTTGGAAGATGTGTGTCGATTATAGAAAATTGAATAGTGCCACCCGTAAAGATCATTTTCCCTTGCCTTACATTGATCAAATTTTAGAAAGGTTAGAAGGTTATTCACATTTCTATTATTTAGATGGTTTCTCAAGATTCTACCAAATACGCATACATAATCAAGATCAGGAGAAAACCACATTTTTTATGGTTTCACATGCCCTTATGGCACATTTGTATTTAGACACATGTCTTTTGGACTTTGTAATGCACCAACAACATTCCAAAGGTGGATGATGGCTATATTTTCTGATTTTATTGAGGAAATAATGGAAGTTTTTATTAATGATTTTTCTGTACATGGAAATTCTTTTGTTCTTGTTTGGCTAATCTTTCTAAATTTTTGAAGCGTTGTGATGAAGTTAACCTTGTTTTAAATTGGAAGAATGTCACTTCATGGTTCAAGAAGGTGTAGTCCTTAGAAATATTGTCTCAGACTGAGGGATTTGAGTAGATAAGGCAAGGATGGAAATTATTGAGAAGATGCCATCCATCATTGGTGAAAGAAATTAGAAGTTTTCTTGCACATGCAGGATTTTACTATCGATTTATTATAGATTTTTCCAAAATTTCTAAACCTCTGTGTAATTTATTGGCAAAAGATGTCTGGTTTGATTTTGACAAGGAATGTCTGAGTTCATTTTGTAGGTTAAAGGAGGCCTTGATATCAGCTCCAGTTTTTCAACCCCTAGATTGGAGTTTGCATTCGAATTGATGTGTGATGCAAGCAATTATGTAATAGGAGCAATATTAGGGCAAAGAAAAGATGAAAAGCCCTATGCCATTTACTACACTAGTCGAACTCTAGATGAAGCTCAAGTTAGTTATTCTATAACTGAAAAGGGGTTCCTAGCAGTGGTATGGGCACTGGACAAATTTGACGATTACTTATTTGGATCGAAAGTCACTATTTTCATTGATCATGTAGCCATTAGATACTTATGAGCAAGAAAGAAGCGAAGCCGAGATTGATCTGTTGGGTTTTACTCTTATAAAAATTTGATTTTGAGACTAAAGATAAAAGAGGAGTAGACAATGTTATGGTAGATCACCTATATAGGTGAGAAGAGAAGAGGATGTCGGAGACAATTCCAGTATCCTGATTGATGACTCATTTCTTAGGGAGCAGATTTTTGCTGTTAAAGACTACAAGGTGCCGTTGGTTTGCAGATTATGTTAATTACCTTGTCTGTAAAGTTATTCTGCCAATATAAGTTATAATCAGAGGAAGAAATTCCTAGCTGAAGTGAAAAATTATTATTGGGAGGAATCGTTGTTGTATAAGAAATGTGGAGATGGGATCATCAGAAGATGTCTATCGGAGGAAAAAATTCATGAAGTTCTGTCTCATTGCCATTCTTCACCTTATGGAGGTCATTTTGGAATGACAAGGACAACTGCAAAGGTATTGCAAGCAGAGTTCTTTTGGCCTATGCTTTTCAAAGATACAAGAAATTTTGTGATTTATTATGACAAATGCTAGAGAATTGGGAATGTGTCTAGAAGAGATGAGATGCCACTCCATGGAATTTCAGAGATTGAAATATTTGATGTTTGAGGGATAGACTTTATGGGACCTTTCCCATCGTCTTACTCAAATAAGTACATTTTATTGGCAGTCGATTATGTCTCTAAGTGAGTAGAGACAGTTGCTACACCAACCAATGATACAAGGGTGGTGATAAAATTTTTGAAGAGATTTGTACTGACCAAATACAGAGTACCGTGAGTTCTCATCAGTGATGGGGGAACTCATTTTTGCATTCGGTCCCTAGAAAAACTTTGAAGAAGTATGGAGTCACCCACAAGGTAGCAACCCCTTATCACCCACAAACCAATGGACAAGTTGAAATTTCAAGTGGAAAATCAACAGCATTCTGCAGAAAATGGTGAACAATGCTAGAAAAGACTGGGCAATAAATTTAGATGATGCTCTTTGGGCTTATAGAACTACTTACAATACCCCAATTAGAATGTCGCCCTTTAGGCCAATGTTCGAAAAATCATGCCATCTACCAGTGGAATTGAAGTACAAAGCTTTTTAGTCGAATAAAACACTAAATGTTGATTTGAAGGCTGCTAGGGAATGCAGATTGTTGCAACTCAATGAGCTTGAGGAATTGAGACTCGATTCCTAGGAAAATGTTAAAATCTATGAGGAGAGGATCGAGGTATGGCATGATAAGCACATTCAAAGGATCTCAAGGAAGGAGATTATGTATTGCTTTTTAATCCCCACTTGAAGCTCTTTCCAGAAAAATTAAAGTCCCGTTGGTCTGGCCCATTCCGAGTAATAAAGGTATTCACTCATGGAGCAGTCGAAAATTCAAAGTGCATTTTCCAAACCTTTCAAAGTTATGGCCATCACTTGAAGCCATACCTGATTGGAGAAGGTATACCATAGGGAGTGAAACACTCCTTGACGGAGCCACCAGGTTGACCCAGAAAAAGTAAAGGTTGAGCTAATAACCTAAACTAGTCTTATTGTGAGGCAACCCAATTACTCTTATTTCTTGTGTGTTTGTCTATTTTTATTTCTCTATTTTATCATTTATTTCACCTTGTTTAATTTTATTTTCTCTTATTTTAGCACTATTTTCTCTTTTTTTTTATTCTTTTTCTATTTTTTTGGCATTTTCAACAAAACAATTGTCCTGTATAATTTCTTTTGAAGGAAAATAGGTGGAGCATTAAGGAATGGTGGAGTGGTGGACTTCTAGAATAAAAATTCAATACCTACCACATGTCGTTACAGGAGTTCAAAAATGAAAAAAAAAAGAAAGAAAGAAAAAAGGGGGACAACTTTCGTACAGGAAAAAAGGATCTTGCAAAGGACCATTTCGCAGCTCCTTTAAACTCCATTGTCAGAGGTGGTGGAATAATTCTTTTTAATGGTCTACTCTCCATGTGCAAGTCCATAACCTGCCTCATTTACATCTGTCAATTTTTTTTTTCATTTTACTTCAAGGCACATGTCTTGCATGCAACTGATTGTGTGTCACTTTTAAATTTTTTTTTCCTTCTTTCCTTTTAAATGCTATAAAAACTCATTCCTTTCTTTTTCAAAATTTGAACTTCCCTTTTTCTCTTTCAAGTTTAGCCCGCCTCTCTTTAAATTTTCCTTCTCATTTCTTTCAACCTAGACCCTCCAACAATGCCTCCGCGTTGTGCCTACCAAAGCTTCACCTAACTTCAAAATGAAGAAAAAGAGACGTTGTCCTTCCCCTACTATATGTAGTGCACTTGTTGACACAAACACAAGCCATACACCCACAAATTTGGTGTTACTCAAGTCTATTCACAAGGTGAGAGTCACAAAGTACATAACTAAGCCTCTTCTTAAAAGGTTGTAGTTAAAAGATCACTTTGTTAGAATTCTTGATAGGATGGGATGGACAAATTTTTTGTTGATACGGAGTGCTACCTACAAGAGGTTAACAATGGAGTTCCTTTCCAGTTTTAGGTTCGAATATGACCTACACAATTCGCACCTTGTTGGTCAAGTATCTTTCATCATAAACTTTTCTAAAATTCGAACCACGGTAGCATCATTCAATCGAACCCTTGGTACGCCGGTGGAAGCAAGTCGTAACCCACCTGTTGGTGTAACGAAAGGGAAGCATGGCTATCTTTGATGGGAGACATGAACCATTCAAGGCATATGTCTCTACTACCAATTCCATTCGCAATCAAGCCCTAAGGATCCTTTACCGGTTCCTTTTGAAGATCATTCTGGTCAGAAGTTCAGACACAGGTAGGATCAGCAAAGAGGAACTTTTCCTCCCTTGGCAACCCAAAACATATACCAAGTTGATATTGCCTTTTACTTGTGTAATCATTTTGCTACCCTCCCTGACGGTAATCACGTTACGATAGTAGTTGGCGGGCTTATAACCTTTATTTTGGATCGCCTTAACATTGTTGCAATCGACTATTGTGAGAAAGTTATAGGAAAAGGAGAAAGAGAGAAAATAACTATGAATGCTCTTGTCACTATGAAGATCATTGCCAAATTTGAAGGATATTACTACTTTCGGAATAAAAAATGTAACGTCGAGGGTCATCCGATCGCAGTTGTAGAGGAAGACGCGGACGACGTTGAGACTGACAAGGAAGGAGAAGAGCACCCAAGCCTTATCCTTGAGTCAACCAAAAAAGGAGAGGACCCCGATCAATATTTTGAAGATAGCCAACTGCATGAGGAGCAATATTATGAAGAGGACCCCGAACAGGACCCTAAAGAGGACCCCAAGGAAAACTTAGAGAAAGAGCCATCACTACTGCAACCTGAAGGCATTTCAACCCCTCGCGTTGAGGAATAAGAAGCGAGATTGGGACGTCTCAAGATGAAGCTGGATCAAATTGAGTCGTTGGTCCATCGTGTTTTGGAAGTGCAGCGATCAACCTCACGTCCCCCCACCTTTTCTTTAAGGGCTTCCTCTACTCTCTACAAACCTTTTCTTTTGTTGTGAATATAGGATTTTGCTTGTGACAATGCTTGCCTCTGTTTACCTCTTTCTTTCTTTAATTTACTGTTTGCACATTTTGTTGTAAATTTTCCTACATGATCTCTCTCATATCCTTTTTGTTGTAAAGTTACAAGGTAGGGTTATATATATATAAGTGCATATGTATGCACAGACTTTTTGGTTTAAACATTCTCCTATAAAGCTGAAGGGTTTTTCACTTCCCAAGCCAAATCCTCTAACCTTGACAATCTAACATACCAAATTTCCATAGGTTTCTAGGGTATACTATTTTTGCTAAAGGGAAAAGCCATATTCATGTTACAGGATCTGAGTTGTATTTCCTATCCTGTCTCTCTAGTCAAATAAAAATCTTTCATGCCACTTGGGTTTTAGACCACATGTTACTCATTGCATTTTGGCATAAGAGTGATATTGCTTTTGGCGGGCTCATCACCGCCATCGCAATTCGTTTGGGCCTCATGAAGATCGCAAACCCACCGTACACCCCTTTCCTCATGTGACCAAAATCAACATAAATCCCATGTCCAAAATGAGTATTATCACACGAAGGAACGGTGTCCATGTCTTAATCAACAAGTATGGTGCTCAAGTGGCTATGCCCAAAGATGGTTTCATCCTACAAAGCATTCCCCTTTAAAATGATGATGACAACCCTGATCAGGATCTGGCCGCACCGCCTTTGGATCCTAGGATTTTGGACCGCCTCAATCGCTTGGAGCGAGGACAATAGAGGATCCTTGAGCTCCTTCAGCCGCTACCTCCAGTCTCACCTTCAACATCATTTTGAGTCTTATTTTGATTTATAATTTAGGATTTATGTTGATGTGTTTTTATTTCAATACACTTTCTTTTATTTTAGTTATTGTTCGGATTGTTTTATCTTTGCTTAGTCTTAACTATTGTATTTAAATTTTATGCCTTTCATGGATGTTGGGATCTCCTACATTTATTGCTACCTATTGACTATAATACTTTTGGTTATCTTAATGTTCTTCCCACTTGTATTGTTTGCAATCTGTAGAATTGATACAGGTGCATGCCAAGCTACTAAGTGTGGGAGATGTTCTCTTTCTAGTGATACGCTTTCTCCTCCCACCCTTTTCTTTTATTCATTAACATTGAGGACAACGTTAAGATTAAGTGTGGGAGGGTAACAGTTAATTCATTTTTTCTATTTGTGAAATGACCTCTAGAAAGAGCATTCCATAGGTCATTTGAGTCAATTTTGCATTTGTTGCTTTATTGTATGTATATTCTACAACATCCATGAACTCCCCACTTATTTTTCAATAAAATTTTTCATTCATATTTGCTAATGGATTTAGTGATACATGTATTAGGAAGCAGATTAATTTTGATAAAATTGCACAAATTAGTTTTCCAAAACAGCTGAATTTTACTTTTAATGATGAATTTCCTAGCTTCCTCTAATAACAAGACTTGATTCATTTTAGGCCTTAATTTCTCATTTAAGTGAAAGACCTTCCATTTGGTGATTGAACCTTAAACTTGAATTTGTGATTCTTCATGATTATAGGATTAGATGCAACTTGGGTAGAATGAAAGTATGCCTAAAGAGTCTTCTGTGTACATGATATTAGACAACAAATCCTATAACATTCTTTCCAAGACTTTTGAAGTGAAACTTTAAAGTTTGTACACTTTTAGGAACATGATCTAGACATTTCTTTGAATTAACCATATTTTACCATCAAACCTACTCTTTAAAAATTCAACCATTGCTAGTCCTTTTGAGCCATTAAAATATTCAATTTTCTTTCTTTCAACCCTTAGCAAAAACTAAGACTTAAAAGACTTTTTAACTACACACCTAGAGAAAATTAACCTTTTGATTTTTAGTAGAGGTTTGAGGAAATTGAACACTATAATATGAGAGCACTTCCTCTTTCTAGAAGCTTACATATGGTCCATTAGAGAAGAAAGCAAATTTATAGAGAAGAATTGATACTATAAGCAACCATTTGTTTGAAATTATCAAAAAGAAGCTAAAATCTTTATAATAAATGGGTGCTAAAATTCAAGTTGAAAAGAGAAGATAGTATCTTTGAAAGTTCTACAAAATCGTTTTCTTCTTTTTCTATGTACTTCCCTATTATATAAAAAAAAAAAGAAAAAAAAGAAAAAAGATATATATAATAATAATAATAAATACATTACTGTTAATGTAATACGAGGAAATTAAAAGCAGAAAAAGAAGAAGTAAGAAGGAACATGTTGGTATTAGAACAAAGAGCTCCCTCAATTGCTATAGTTAAATCCTTTTCTAACCTCTAGTTTTAGGATCAAAGAAATATTTTCTCATTTTAAGCCTTTTATAATCCTTTCTTTCATTTGAATCATATTTATCCCTTTTACCCCATTATAACCCTGAAAAGACCTGTTGATTCCTCAAGGATGTACAACCATCATTAGTTAAGAAAATTGAGAAGTTTGCATATGGGATTTGTGAGATCTCATGAAATAAGAAACAAAAATGCATTCACCTGTCTATATGTCTAATACATACTTTTCTCCTAAAACATATTTGAGTTCACCTATCTTCATTTGAGTCTATATGTTTGAAGTAATCGCAAAAACCTTGTTGAAGGGAACATGATCTTAGTTGAATGGTCAATTGCTTGTTTGAGGGAAGGACTCTAGGATTTATTAAGTCTTATGAAAAAGGACTCATTGGAATTTGTACATAAAGGTAAGTTGAGCTGAATTTTGTTCATTGCATGAAAAATATTTTGCATTGCTTGAGGATAAGCAATAGTTCAGGTGTGGGAGATTTTGATAACAAGTAAAATGCATATGATTTTATATACAATTTTTATCGTTTTAGTTGTATTTTGAATTACCATAATTACTAAATTAGTCTCATTATTAGTAAATTCCTTCATTTTTTATTTTACCATGTGCTGAACTAATTTTTACTGTTTTAGGTAAAGGAATCAAAGGAAATAAGTTTATTTGATGAATCCACGGCAATTGTAATTTATACTCCTAAAATGACCTTGAGAATGATCATTCAATATGTCATTTGGAAGCATCAAATCAGCTTTTGCTTAGCTGCCAATATTATTTATTTGCTGCAGTACTCCTTGCCCACAAGTTGGTTACAATTATCTTACTGCTATTTTTTATGGCTTTGGCGGTGGAAAAAGAAGGTTTCCCTAAAGTGATTTTTTGGACACTATAAATAGAAAAGAAAGCAACAGGCAAAGAGTTAAATACTTTTGCCTCTTCTCCTCTACTCACAGCCGCGCATATCCACCACCAAAAACTAATCAATCAAGGAAGCAACCAGCACTTATCAAGGAGAAGAGAATGAGCTTGCAAAACCAATAAAAAGGAGAGACGAGAGCTGAATCAAAAAGTCTTGGGCGTCGAGTTCAAAGAACGGTAGCAAGAAAGGAAGAAAAATTCAAGTGTAAATTGTATCATGCCTTTGTCTCTTTATTTTTATTGGAATATTTTTACGAATGTTGTATTAATATTCTTGCATGGCTAAAATTTAAATCTAGTTATGGAAACTATTTATTAGAGTTCAAAGAACGGTAGCAAGAAAGGAAGAAAAATTCAAGTGTAAATTGTATCATGCCTTTGTCTCTTTATTTTTATTGGAATATTTTTACGAATGTTGTATTAATATTCTTGCATGGCTAAAATTTAAATCTAGTTATGGAAACTATTTATTAGATTAATATGTCCAAGAATGGTCTAATTTACTCTTATATATGCCTATAGTTTTCTGATTTAATATGTGTAATCTTAATGTCTGTGGATATATTTGATTTCATATTTGCATGATTTTAGACTGATGATTGGAAGATTGATTTGTTAGTTGGACCTCACGTGTTAAATTTAGAAAAATAGACTTAGGGATAGGCTAAATTTCTTTGAGGGCCAAAGGATTAACACCAACTTATTTGGTTTCGATCAACGTTGTACCACGAAGGTAGCTACAATTTTGATTCTAACATGTCCATTTAGTATTGGAAGAGGAGCTTGGATATTATAGGTTAGCCCTCATTCAAAAACAGGCATAAACCATAAAATCGACCATTCACGGCATGCATAAGCTAATAAATATCTCATTGCTAGATTACCTTGATATTTGATTATTTAAATATTTGATTAATTTAAACTTCTTAAAAAATTATTAGCTTAATTTACTTGCTTTAATTTTGTAGTTATTTATATAACTGCAATTATTTATTGCTTGCCAAAATATTTACGGATGTTCGTATAATGTTAAAACAATAAAAATTAGTAATCTTGTTAAACATAAAAATTAGTAATCTATTCCTCAATCCCTGTGAATTCGACAACCTTTTTCCACTATATTACTTGTACAGCCGTGCACGTGCGGAATACGCTTTATAGCCCATCAAATACCAACTGAATTACACTCCTAAATTCATGTAATTCTCTTTCTATTAGAAATGAATTTTTTTTTATCCAATCAAATACATATTACTAGCTGTTATATAGTACAAGAGTGGGATGAGACAAGAAACAGTTTCAATTATGTGCACTGTAAAAATACGTGCTCAAAAATCAGTAAATAAAAAGTAAAATAGAGATGGACAGTTGGTTGGTTCAGTTTAAACTGAACTGAATTAAAATATATCAAATAAATAGAATTTTTTATGATAAAAAATTAAATTGACTTAAATAATCAATATAAAAAATCCAACAAAATAAAATCTATTAAGTTTAATCGGTTTGATTTAATTTTAATAAATTTTAGACTTATTTTCTGAAAAAAATGAAAGCTAAAGCAAACCAAAACATTTTGACATTCTTTTATTAGAGAAAAAAACTAAATCAGATATATTAAAAACCAAAATAGATAGAAATAAATCAGTTCCATTCGATTGATTTTGCGAAATTATGTCCAACCTGAGATAAAATCCTCCTTACTGGTCCCTAGCTCCCTTCCACTCAAGGCATGAGTGGTTGACCCTTGGGCCAAATGCCAATTCGTTATTGGAATATCCACCGCTGTTCTAGAAGAAAGAAACAGGAGATTTTGATTGATCGGAACCAATTGATTTGAGAATAATAACCTCCACCAATACAGATAAGCAATTTTGTCGTTGAACATCATATCACAGCTGATATATATATATATAATATATATATATATATATTATAAATGTATATTGAATAATATATAAATGTATATGAATAGAATTCCTTTTTGAAAATATCAAAATGAATTATTTTAACTCTTTTTTCTTTTTCAACAGCGGATATTCTCATAGGTGATCACCTTTTTTATTTTTTATTTTTTTTAAATAATCCTTAAATTTATATCTTTTGATACAATCTGAATTATTGTTGCTCATGTTTTAAAATTTTATTCTCAAATCTAGTTTGAAGTTATTATTATCATATTTTGTCTAAAATATTTTATTATTTGGACAGTTATGCAGAAGAAGTATATATCTCCCCTCTAATAGAAGAAAGAAATTTAAAGTTAATCAAATCGAAATTATAGAATGGAGTTGAATAGTAACCATGAATAGTTATCAAGTTAATCAAGTAATTACCTATGGTACAAATATTATAATTTATCAACTCGATCAGATGTTTAAAATCAATATTGTATTTTTTAATTTTTTGTATTAAGTAGTTTATTATTATATCTCCTATATATAAATATGAAAACATATTGATTTGTATCTCATACATATATACAGTTCTGTCTTAATAAAATTTTTTAGTTTAATTTCTTCTAAAATAAACTCATTTCTCTGAATTGTCATATTTCTCTTTTATTTCATTTTCTCTTATTCTTGATTATTTTATTTTGAACTAAAAGAGAAAATCATAAGACAATTAAAAAAAAAGAGATATAAAAAAAAGCAGAAAATGAGAAATATTTATGAAAAAGAGACTAATATGATTAAGGAAAATGTTTACAACATTCGAGTCATTTATTTAGATAAAATTAAAAACATTCGATTTTTAATCTAGATACAATTTATTATTGAGTAAAGTTTTCTTATTTTAATTTTCTTAAAAACATTCGAGTCAAATACAATTAAATAAAAAAGTATTTATTTAGATACTTAACTGATAAAATAACAAAATTTAGATATTAAAATTAAAAAAGAAAGTAAAAAAAAATTCATACACCGACCATAGTTATTACAACATAAAAGAATTAAGATAGAATAGATAATAGCTTGTCCCCCACCCCCACCCCCCCACCCCCACCCCCCACCCCCACCCCCCCCCCCCCCCCCCCAAAAAAAAAAAAAAAAAAAAAAAAAAAAAGCTTGTAAGTCAAAAAAGCTTGTAAGTCAAATGTAATACGTACGAAACCAAATTTTCCCACTTTTAACGCTCAATTAATTTGCTCCTCAATTCATCATTTACAAGTCCTTACGTAATTACCCATAAGTGAGATTTAATATGTTGCTCCTCTAATTGTGCAGACAATTTTTTTTTTTTTTTTTGGTACCAATATATTTACTAAAAATGTCAGATTTAATATTATTTCATATGTACTATCAAAAAAAATTAACAGGTTGAACATATTTTGTTAAAAAAATTAACAGTTTGAATATGTAGTATATTTATAGAGATTCGGTTTCCAACATTAATAATATTACGATTTAATAGATAAGGAGACAAGTGAATGAAGCTGCTCATGCTTTTACAAGGACAACTAGTTCTTATGCTCGACTTCAAGTTTGGGGTAAGCTTCTTTGAAATATTGAAGCTCTTATCGTAAATAATTTGATTTTTGATTAATGAAATTCGCAGTCCTTAAAAAAAAAAAAAAAAAAAAAAAAAAAAAAAAAAAAAAAAAAAAAAAAAGAAATGTTGATGTCACTATTAAATATTTATAACAATATTACATAATGTTTTGTTAAAATTAAAAACTAAGTGTGATTTAAAATTTCTATTAATTTTAATTTTATTATTTAAATATAATTAGATTACTTATAATTTATTCACGACACTATTATTATTATTATTATTATTATATTATTTGATATCTCATAAGTTTTTCCTTTTTTTCTTCTTTTTTTTTTTTCGGTTATATATTATAGTTCTATGCTTTTCATATTATAATTTTACAGGTGCTTCAATGCATTGTATTGAGATAAAGCTAGTTCTGTTAAAACGGGCCTAAGCCTGCAGATGGCTCGGAACTATCCTTATTTTTTTATCTAAATAAGAGAATTGAAGATCATTTTGAAAACAAACCTTTTTTTTACCCGGGCCGGTTTGAGAGCGAGTCCATGGGGGCCAGGCCTGACAGGTCCACAGACTGTCCGCTTTAGAAGATAAGAAAACCACAACCATATTGTGGTAAAAGTCAATGTAATGATTTTTGCAAGTAGAATTTTCAAGAAAGAAGATAGAGACTTTCACAATCAGTTTGTGGGAATTTTTATAAGCTCTAGATATGATTTTCTATTACTAAAATTAGATTTGATTATTTTGTTTTTTAAAAAAACAGGCATGTTCGGACCCATCCGTGGACCTGCTATGGGTCAGGCCGAGCCTGAACATTGAAAGCTTGTTTTTTAAGGGCCTTTTATGGCTCTGTTTGTTTTGGGATCGAGCCCATGCGGATCGGGCTGCCCATTTTAATATTACTAGATAAAGCTCTTTGAAGAAGGTGATTTTAAACTTTGAATTCTTAAATTTGTGAATAAAATTTGTCCAAAACCAACGGTTTTGGTTTGAATAAAAAGGATTCATTTTCTTTTAGCAAGAGATTGAGTGACACGACGTGAATAGGATTAGATTTAGTCCATTGGATTAAAAAAATTTTATAATAAAAAAACAGTAAAGATAACCAGTGTGAATCACAGCTGAGTGCGATAGTATTATAATAATAAATAATAAGTTAGTGGGCCCGTGTAAAAAATGAAATGATAAATGCATAAATGAAAGGAAAGATATACGTACGAGGATGCAGGGGGACATTATGTAATTTGAATATTAGCAGTGGCGAAAAAGAGTAATGGAGACGATTGGATTTGGTGGGTCGAAGGTAGAGAGGTGTGATCAATTGGACAATATCCCTAAAATTGCTTTGGGGAAAGCTATAAAGTGGATGACAAATGGAGGAAGCGAGAAGAATAGGTACTCCTCCGTGTTCCGAGAGTAGGTAATCGCCTGACTTCCTATAGAAATCATATCTTTTGTATGTAATTTTGTAAAGTGGGATTTTGGGTTTAGAGGTGTAACGTCCCTGTATTGGTAATGTCATGAGATAGCGATTAAGGTGTATTAGGTGGAGAGATTGTAAGGAACACAATTATATTTGAAGTAACCAACGATAGTGAAACATTTTGATGGAAACGATTCATTGAGTAATTGGTGTAATGATAATATGAATTGGTGTAATGATATTATGAATAGGTTAATTAGAATAAATTGGAAAATTGAGGAAAATATCATTCGATGATAGTATTATGCGTTTGATTGAATGAAGATGTTGTATGAAGATGTTGGAAAGTATGGAGAAATTGTCACACCCGACTTCAACCACCAGAAGAATTGTCAACTTTAGATCAAATCAATTCCATCCCATACTGGATTGGCAAGACCTGCACGATTTTTTCCCATTGGTGAAATGGAAAACTTCCTAGAAGGTGACCCCTCCTAGGATTTTTGTTAAGCAAGCACGCTTAAACTTGGAGTTCTTCCAACTCTCCAAGCCATTTCACTAAAAGGCGCATCTGATGATTAGTTTTAAACTTGGAGTTCTTCCAACTCTCCAAGCCATTTCACTAAAAGGCGCATCTGATGATTAGTTTCCCTCTTTTCGATATATGATCTGATTCATTCTTATGTCCCGCATTCTACTACCCATAGCTAGTCTGTCATCCTAGAAGCTAGCTAGGAGCTTTGCTTTACCCACCCTCTTATGATCATTTTGCCGAGTCGGGATATTACAGGCCCACTAGCTTCCGCGTGGTTCATCCTCGAACCATACATCAACCGGAGGGGGTCCAGCTGTGATACAAATTGTCACACCCGACTCCAACCATTAGAGGAATTGTCCGCTTTGGATCAAGCCAATTCCATCTCATATTGGGTTAGCAAGACTCACATGGTTTTGTCTCGCAGGTGAAATAGGAAACTTCCCAGGAGGCACCCATCCTAGGATTTCCGTTAAGCGAGCACACTTAACCCTAGAGTTCTTCCAACTCTCCAAGCCATAACCCTAGAGTTCCTTTCACTCTCCAAGCCATTCCACCAAAAGGCACCTCTGATGATTAAGTTTTACCTAGTTTACCCCTTTTTCGATATAAATGATTCTGATTTCATTCATGGTATCCCGTTATTTTTCACGTATCCAATATAGCTTAGTACCATCCTAGCAAGCTAGCCAGAGAGTTTTGCTAAAAAATAAAGAAACCAGATAAAGAACAATTTCGGATGAATTTAGTTTACTACAAAGTAAACCAAATATGGACCTAGTTAATTCTACCCCAAACAAAGCAAGCAATCAAAGAAAATCCAAAAATTCAAAAAAAATTTTTTTATAAGGACAGAACTGAGAACGGGCGTGCTAGATGGAAGCACGGGCATGCGTGTATAGCTTAGTCCGACAATTGAGAATCAAAGCCTAGTTAGGATTAGATTTTGACAAGGCTATAGTGGATAAACTAAATCTCAAAAAGATATGGATAAATAATTCTTGTTACCTTATCCACAAAGTAGTTAAGATTAGATTTTATCAAAGATTATTTTATCAAAGATTATAGTGGATAAGCGCCTGAATCTCACCAACAAAAAAAGGTCAAATCCCTATGGATTAGGAACAAAATCCCTATAGAATTAGGACAAAAATCCACACAGTGGACACAACTCAAGCTTCAATGGTTGGACGAATTTTTTTTTTTTTTAAAGATCTAATTTAGCAAGTATCTACGAATCACAACTTTCCAGAATTTTCTTTTAAAAAAAAAGAAATGAAATTAACTAACACAATTGGTGGCAAATTCAAAAATTAAAAAACTAAGCAAAAACAATAAGACAAACACAGGAATTTAAGAAAAATAAGAAACAAATAATCACAAACCCTAGAATTTAACGATAATAAAGAATTTACCTTAATCTTTGGCTCATGAATACCAAAACTGATGCGGAACCCTATAGAAATTAATTTCAAAGAACTTCCATGAACCAAGATTTGGAACAGATCAAATATCAAACTAAAACCTCCTCTATGGCACCCAAAATTAAAGAAGCCAAGAACAGGAAACAGCCAATAATAGAGTAAAAGAATAGAATAAACAACCACAATAATTGATAAAGTTTACCTTAATTACTTGATTAGAGGAATGCAAACTCACAATCTCTCTAATCAATGGAACACGCCTAAGCATGAACAAAATCTGTAGCTTTAATATTTCGTTGAATGATTTATGTAACGACATAACAAGGCTATTTATACTAATTCTGAAAGGTCCTAATCCTTAAAGGATTTAGAATAATTAATCTAAATCAGTTAATGATAAGGATTTAACTAATCTAAACCAAGTAAGGATAAGGACTAATTAATCCAAACCAACTAAGGATAAGGATAATTAATCCAAACCAACTAAGGATAAGGAATAATTAATCCAAACCAACTAAGGCTAATCTAAAACAAACTATGGATAAGGAATAAATTAATCCAAACCAACTGAGGATAAGGAAATAATTTATCCCAACAAACTAAAGGAAAAAATACAATAGGTGGCTCCAATTTATTGGTGGCCAACCCATTAAACAACATTTACAAACTCAAAAACTAACAAAAATGGGCTAACTTATTAGCCAAAGTTTAGGCCTCCTAGTACGGCCCAGGGGTGCTAACAACCATCAACATATGCCTCCAATAATGTAAGAAGCCTAGGTGTGGCCTTCAGTTCAAAGTTCCACACAACACTTGTTGAAAGCAAGATCATAAAGCTCTTGTGTAATTTGGTCTTTGAACATATAAGGACAATAGTTGCCTCCCCCCCATATCATCTTTGTATGACTTTCTTTGTAATTGGTCCACTTAGGAAGCACTAATCCTTGTAATTGGTCCACTAGGAAGCACTAATGGATTTTCCATTTTGTTCTTCTTGTTCCCTTGGACTCCATGGATGAGTGATGGTGGATCTGTATCATTTACTCCCATAAAAGCAAATAATTATTCACATTACCTGGCAAATGAGGTCCACCTTCTCTTCTACGTCTACTTTAGGGTACCAATTTCTTCATCATCATACACATGTTCCATTCCCTCCCTAACACTTCTCTTCATTGATTTTGCATTGTTCTACATTGATTTTTGTTCAATTTTCATGCTCTAATTTCATTAGCGAATGGATTCTTTGACGATTTTCCTAATGTTGTACCATAATTTGTCAAAGATATTCATCAATCATGCGCTAAATTTTTAACTCAACTTTAATTGCATTTTTGGCTTTACCCTTTACCTTTTATGCGGTTCTCATACCAAAGGACAACTATCGCCCACCTTTTTCATTTAAATAAACCCGATCCATCGCGCGATTTGCACTGTCTATCATCACCCTAAAAAAAACTATCTAAAACTACTTTCTATTTTTAGCGATTTAAACGTCTATTGTTATCTTTTATAGATTTCTATTTATGGCATTCTCGAACTTTCAGTTGAAAGATTGTTCCACATCTTTTTCTTTCATTATTGTTCTATTTATTTATTTCTATTCTTTTTTTTTTTAGATGGTGAATGGTCAGCTGGTGATAAGAGATTCTAGCCCTCTGGCATTAGCGCCGTTGCCACTAAAAATGAATTTAAAACAACTTTCCATTCGATTATGACACAGAAATGTCATCTCCTCAAATTCACTTCTCTACAAGGACAAAACGAAAGCAACATTTCCATACACTAAATTTGATATATCATCAATTAGTATAATTTTATCCCTCTATTTTGTAAAAATTAGGATATGCATCAAACTGCTAAAATTATTTAAATTAATTAGGGAAATAAAATCATGTCCCTAAATTTTACTTAAATTGACACATACGTTCCTCCTTGCTAAATAAGCAACTCGTACCTCCCTAAATAATAAGTCTATCCCATAAACAGATCCTTCCATCCAATTTCTAGTTGTTTTTCTATCAATTGATTATGAAAAGTCTATGCTATCCCTTATAGAAAAAGCCCTGCTTGTGTGTGTTGTTTTTTAGTTTGGGTTAGCATTATCATTTCATAGAGTTTTAACCCTTTAAAAAAAACAAAAATTGGATAGAAACGCATGTTAGTGTAACGGACCTAAACCATGGGTGTATAATTATAATTTTCCATAAAATAATATAGAACATAGGGGTATACTTATAATGTTTCATAAAATAATATTCAAATCAACTAGCAGCTAATATAAAAAAGCTCCAATACATAACTGATGGAATCCGCAACTGTTTAGTACTTTTATCAGCTATCGGCTGTTGATTAAAAAGCTTACTAAACACCTATCGTCTAGCTACTGGATACAAATCAATTATTAGCTATATGGATCAGTTGAACTAAACGTACTCTTAGTACATATATGTAAATGAATCATAAGAGAAAGCTCTATTTCCCTCAAGGTAGCCATGTCAGTGTTTTCATCTCAATTAACTAAGTTATCTTTGTAAGACACACTAACCTTTTAAACATTGTTGTGAGATATGATCTTATTCTATAAGATTATTCATCCCTAATTTGAACTAATAAAATCTAATTTAAGCAACAAATTCAATATTTCGAGTCAATGTTTAAATATTTCAAAAATTATGTGATCACAAATTTAGAAAAAGTTTTAGTAAAAAGATATATATAATGCCATTACCCTAGAATTGAAAAAACTAATAAAATTCTAAATTTAAAGCAGCAAATTCAATATTTCGAGTCAAGTTGTTTTTAATAAAATTTTTCAAGACCATTTATGTGATCAACCAAATTTAGAAAAAAGTTTTTAGTAAAAGATAATATATATATATGATATATATAATATATATAATTCAACATGTGGTGGATATATAATCAAATGTGGTGGAAAAATTTCTAAAATATGAGTTTTATGGGATTGAAATTTAAGGATAAGATCGGAAAATGCTAATACAAAAGCAAACTTTTGATGAGTTTTTTTTTTTTTATATTCGATTTATTATTTGTATTATTTAAATAAAAATAAAATATTAATTTTTGACACATAAGAAGTCACTAGACCAAAATGACACTGTGAGCTATACAACAGATATAGCCATCCCCTTTGAATAACATTAAGGGGAAACTTAATAAATCTCAAAAATTAAGTTTTAATATTAATAAAACATCAAAAAATTTTAAAAAATTAAGAGAATATCATTTTTTTATCATAAATAAAATAATAAAGTCCAAAATAATCTTAATGAATTCACGTCACACCTGAATCCATAGACAAACAGTATCACGCAAGCCTCCTTCAACAAATAAAAGTAAAACAAACGGCGAATATAAGATAAAATCAGAAGCAAAAATTTTAATCGCCATTTTCAAGCAACTATAAACAAAATCTATGGTTTCGTTTCCATAATCGAAGAAACAAATAGTCGAAAAATGAAGTTTTGTAGGCTATACAACATATATAGCCCTCCCCTTTAAATAACATTAAGGGGAAACTTAATAAATGTCAAAATTTAAGTTTTAATATTAATAAAATGTCAAAAAAATTTAAAAAATTAAGAGAATGTCATTTTTTATCAAAAATAAAATAATAAAGTCCAAAATAACCTTAATGAATTCATGTCGCAACCAAATCCACAGACAAACAGTATCACCCAAGTCTCCTTCCACAAAAAAAAAAAAAAAAAAAAAAAAAAAAAACCCCAACAAAACAAAAAAAAAAAAATAAAAAAAAAAAAAAAAAATAAAAAAAAAAAAATGGTGAACCTACTCGGGCCCGCACAAATTTTTTCCTGGACTAGAACCATCTCATAGCCTAAAAGCCACTTGCTTGTCTAAGACTTACTTGTTTTTAAATACATCACTTCCATCTTGTGCTTAGCCAATGTGGGATTCGCCTAAGGTGTCACATTGAATCAAATTAAGTAAATACAGTATGCATGTATGTGTGTGTGTATCAGTTCAAAAATTAAAAGAAACATCCTAAAAAATCAATCAAACACAATACCTCAAAATGCCGAAAAAATTCATGCAATAATCAATAAAATAACTAACCTAAAATTTAAAATCTATAGAAATTTAGAATCGCAGCCAATACTGTCGGAGAAGAAGATAACAATTCGAAAAATAATGAACTAAAAATAGAAAAATCGATATTAATAGAAAATCTAATGAAAACAATCAGGTAGAAGAATTAAAAAATGAAATTAAATCGATTGTAAAACAGTTCAAGAAGAATGGAGTCAAATTGACTATATACGGCAAAAACCAACAAAGAATGAAATCAAACCGACGGAAAGAAAAAAGAAGACTATTGTAAAATACAAAGTTTATCGCAGAATAAAAGAAAAAGAAGAAAAAAAAAGTGGTGAAGGGATTGCTACGATCAAGCTCCATTTTCCGGTGAAGCGATTGCCTGTGATGATGACTCTCATGTCGATCCTACCGCTGAAGGCAGAATTTACGTCCATCGTTGAAATTTTAAAGTGAAAGGAAGCGACAATGCGTGAAGAGCAATGAATATGAAAACTTCATATAAAAGTGTGATTAGGCGACTAACACACCTAGTAGTCCCCTTTTTTTTAATAAAAAAATAAAAATGTTTTTATTTTTATAGTTTTTGTCAAAGTGACATTTTTAAATAAGGTTTAAATATATTACCTAATATTAACAAACTTAGAATCTGTAAAAGATTATAAGTTAATAAACATAATTTTTCTTTTGAACTTATTTATCAAGATAAAAAAAATGTTAGATTTTACATTTTCAGCAAATCCAAAATTTATTTAAAATGACTAAAAAAATCAGGTTTAACATTTTTGATCAATTTAACCCTTAATTCATTACTATACTTACAATGTGAGAATTATTTTATAAATATTTATTAAAACTATAATTGAGATTAGACTATATAATTTATTAAAAAAATTAATTAAATATGGAATAAAGGAAAATGATACATAATGTATCAATCTTTACCTTGATTGACGATTTTAAGTTCATAAATATTTATTAATTTAAACATTCTAGATCGGTCTTTATTAATGAGTTATTACATATGAAATCTATGCATCTATTGAACAAATTGAAGTTATACTAAATGTTTTATAAATTTACTATGTTAAAAGAAATAATGTTTATGGATTTTAAATTTTTATTCAGAAATATTGGAAAAGATTGATCTAGATGTTTTGTCCTTTTGTGGGTCTGTCCGGCGTGAATCTAAATTAGTAGGGTAAGTGGACTTTGAATAATAGATGTTTAAAATAAAAATTAAAAATTAAAAATTACCAGAAAAGAATAAATCAGTTAATCGTTAATAGTTAAATATAGGTTATAATACACTCTTTAGACACCCATGTGTATGCCATTTACACCTGAAACATGAACCATAAAATGATAAATTTAGGCATGGCATCTTTAGCAATGAGAACTGTTTGAACAGATAAAGTTCGATCCTTTATCTGCTTATTTATTGCTTGCACGGGGACACATTACAGTTTCAGCAAATGCTTTCAGTTCAGATATTTTTCTACTCATGTATAACAACAAAAGAAAGAGATCAGATCAGCGCAAATGACATATATATATATATATATATATAATATATATAGTATGACTAATATAAAGTAATTTTTAGCTAAATAATCTGCGAAGTGATTGTTTTCTCTGTTTACATATAATGGCTATTTCCCATTCAGGTTCTATAAAAAACTTGAAAAAAAAAATATAAGTGGAGAAATGAAATATTTGCATTTGAAAAGATTTACGTTGAACTTTATCTTCACTCGTTTGGGAGCTCGCAGCTAAACTCTATTTTGTTTTTTTCTTATTTATTTATTCATTACAAAAGAGATCTAATAATTCTATACTAAGCAAATCAAAACCACCCAATAATCAAAGAGTTAAAACAATAAAAAAAAAAAAAGCCGAGTCAGAAATTTGGAAAGCTGACTCAAGTCCTGTCATGTGTTTGGTTGGAAAGAAAATGGAACAAACTCATCATAGAAAAATAATCTTTCGGTGGAGAATTCAGTAAATCTGTAATCCTACCATGTGGGCTCCTCGAGAAATAGATAGTGGGCCCATGTGTATGGCTTGAGGATAGTGGGCCCATGTGTATGGCTTGAGTTCAGAGGGTTTTTTCACAGGCCCATGTGCATGTACGGGCCACGTGGGATGTTGGGTTTATTGACATTGTTTGTTCTTTTCTTCTTCATCAAAGAGGATAAGGATAGAGGTAGAGAAAACTTAAGAGCTGTTTGTTTGTAGCATTTTTGTATGAGTTGGCAACTTAAGTAGGTGTCTTTTGTCTTTGTTTGTAGCAAACTAGCAATTGGGTTTTTTTTTTTTTTTTTTTTTTTTTTTTGTCTAGTGGTCAAAGGAAGAGCAATTATTTATAAATAATTCCACAGTTTTAAAGTGGACACATAAAGATTTGTGAAGTTGCGAAAGTTTAGGTATTAGTTTTTTTTTTTTTTTTTTTTTTTGTCTAGTTGTCAAAGAAGAGCAATTATTTATTAATATTCACAGTTTTAAGTGGACACAAAAGTTTTGAAGTGCGAAAGTTTAGGTATTAGTAAGATTTGTTCTATCATACTGCTTTTTTATTCTTTAGAAATCATATGCATGTGTTCTTCTTTGATATATATATTAATTTCCCTCCTCTTAACTCTTGAATGTTTTTTTTTTAGCCTACTAATTTTAATTTTTGGCTCTGTCATTAAAAGAATATATAATCTTGTCCTTAAATTAATTAGATTGTATAATATTAACTAATCAGATGTACTTTGTTCGTTCTTTTCATTAATGTGAAAAGTGGAATCAATAAAAGTCAATCCTATTAATTTAATCAATTTATTAATTTGTAGAAATTAAAACAAATTCAAGTGCATAATTTTTTTAAAAAATTTAACTGAAAAAATAAAATCTAACCTTTTTTATTTTGATTCTAAAAAATGAAATCAAAAAAATTAGCTCAGAAATTGGCCTGTTCTAGAAAAACTGACTATTGACAAGTCAATAGTTCGACACCTATTTCGACCTGTGGTTGTAATCAATGCCGTGCACTATCACATTCCCACGATTTAAATAACATTTATAAAAAAAAATACCAATCATTCAGCGAGTTAAACGTTTGGATTTGAATCCATGGACAAAATGTTTTCGGGTCCATTTACCAACTGAGTTTAAAATGATGGATATCTGCTCTACATTGAAAATTCAAAGGGTCTGTATCCTACTCACCCTCGAAATGAAAGTGACTGACCTGGAACAAGTTTGCATTTAAGAGAATTAAACCTATGATCTAAATTATAGTTATCAATTCCATAATTTTTTTTTTGCCGTTGAGCTATCTTCGTTCTAGTTACATTTTAAATTTATTTTAAGTGTCTAGAATAAATAAATTTCACAAAATTTTATGATATTCATTTATGCATCCAAACTTTTGTGTTTGTTATGAAAAATAAAAAATAAAAAATTAAATTTCAGATATTCAATTCTTTGAATTTGGATATAACTAAAATAAAATCTATGAAAAGAGATAAAATTTCTAAATGAATTCTATAAATTTAAACAATTCAAAGTTTTATGATAAAACTATCTATTCTCCTCATCTTCTAAAATTGCTATGCCAAAAGTACATTTTAGAAAATAAAAGCAAATGAATTATCAATTTTAAATTTATTCAAAAAATGAAAAATTTATTTGCAAATTAATTGAATTAATAAATACACATTTTGAACTTATTCATCCCAAACGTAGCCCAAGACTAACAGGATTCTATTTTTTTTTATTTTCCCAACCTATTGGAAAAAAAAAAAAAAAAGGAAAGAAAAATTTTAGAAACAAACCAAAAATGGAATAGAAACCACTGAAATTACTTGCCTAGAGAGGGTCCAAAGCCAGGTTTATATATCAAACCAATGACAGTAATGATTCTTTAAAAAGTGTTCTGACTTTATTTTTTTTTATTGAATGGTCAGAAATATCCTCATTTCAATAAGAAACATTATTCTCATTGGTTTGATCCATAAGTGAGGTCATGGACCCAATTTAAATAAAATTTTCCAAAAAACCACAACTAGAACAAACCAAATTTGGTTTAGACGGGTCCCGTCCACACAAAAATAATATCATTTTCTTTTTCACATGGAATAAAATAAAAACACGCTAAAAAAAATCTTATGTAATAAACACTACTACACTATCTATATATAAGAATAGCCATCGCAAATTCTGTTCTCAAGGCAAGAAAGGGTTGTAAAGTACACTGGTAGCTCATGGCAACTGGTTTCTTGCCACGCTCATTGTTATCTTCATCAACACTACAAAATGAATTGTATAGATTTCCCTCACAGAGAGCCCTTCGAGTCCATACTCCTATCAATTTGCAGGTCCGGTTCTCGGTGACTGCAGAGGCTTCCAATTTAACGGAGGACAGACGGACGGCCAATTATCAACCAAGCATTTGGAGTTATGACTATTTGCAATCCTTGAACAATGACCATGTGGTAACTATATTTCTCTCCATTTCTTTAACTATTTACATATATTTATATATTAAAAGAACGTTTATGTCCCTAATAGAAGGTAATATAATATAATAAAAAATGTTTTTATTTTTTAATCTAAATATTATGCTAAAAATGAATGTAGCTATAAGATGCATGGACACCTTAAAAGGTCTATCTTATCGGTATTGTACCCGTGTCAGACACCGACACTCTTCGAACACTCTCAGACACGTGTCAGATACTTTAAAAAATGTGTCTGATTATTTTTTTAATTTTATTAATTTCAGATACTTCTAGAACATTTTTAAGAACACTTTAAGGATACTTCTTGAACACTTCTTGGACACTTGTAAAAATTTTATAAAACTTTTAAATAATCTTTTAACAAAAAAATTTAAATTGAGGTCATAAATATAAATTAGATAAATATATATACTTAAAATAAAAAATTACAATATATATAAGAAGAAAAAACCCTAAATCATTATGTAGGGTTTATAATTTTATTGCCAAATTTAAAAATTGATTTTTGTTTGTAGTAATCTTCTACTTTTATCAAGAAGAAGCCCATAATATTATGTTGAACAAACAAAATATAAGACATTATAGGAGATCAATTTGACTCTTTTGAAGATATTGAAATTCTTGAAATTGTCAATTTATTTTTAGATGAGCCAAAGATGGAGACGATAATCTTTAATGATGATGTTATTATTAAGAATTTAACTAATGATGTTGAAGTAAACAATTAAGTATTTTTTATTTTATGTTTATAACTTTTTATGGATCGTTATTTACATATTTAATTTCTTAATAAATTATATTTTTTTAGTATAATGTGTCACGAACGTATCATGTCCTATTTTTAAAAAAATTACTGTGTCCAGAGTCCATGCTATCTAGGCTATATTGCATTACGTTTCGGCTCTAAGCCAGAATTTTGGGTTTGTGAGAGCTAAACAAAATTTCTAAAATTTGAGGGTAAAATTAATTAAAAAAAATCCACCAACTTTTTAGAAATTTTGTAAAAAATATATTGGTTAGGAGGCAGGGCCGCAAGAGCCTGGCTCCTTCCCTCCGCCTATGGGCTCACAAACCATAACTTTAATATTTTAATTCAAAGGCATTCCTTGTGATTAATATTCCGAGTCGCCCCATGGTCAGTTGTGTTGAGACATAGAATGAGCTGGTAAGGATGGTATCGGCAGTGAGCGGCGTGAGGAAGGTAAGCAAGAGAGTGGAGGCGAGGGGGTTTGTGTGGAGAGGTTGGGAAGAGAGTGTGGAGAGGTTGGGAAGTGAGTTTGAAGATGGCGAAGATGGTAGGGGTGGAAATATTGATGGCAGAGAAGCTGATGGTGGAGGAGGCGGTGCAGGCGAGATGGTGGAGAGGTAGAGAATGGATATGTCACTTTCATATGGTCAAAGGGTGTTTTCGTCCTTTCCATGTCACTTAACGGAAAAAACAGAAAAACGGAGGAAATTGAATGGAGGGAATACTTAAAGTTAAGGATGTAAACGTATGCTCTGAATATATGTCCAAAAGGAAGAAATTATTTAGATAATTTCATCATATCTCAGGGACTAAATAATTAATTTCTCTAATATTTATCATTATTTAGTGTTTTTTAATATCAATGGTTTGATAAGATATACTCTTTTTCGCTCCTTATTGGAAGATATTATATTTTAAACTTATATTTTTTTAATTAATTCAAGTTTATCACATTTTCTGATTACCTGAAACTGAAAATTTGGATTTGTGTTTGTTGAAATTATTCACAAATTTGTATTTATTTAGGTCTTAATTAACTTTAAGTAAGTTTGTAATATCATTATGTTTTATAAAGTTTTTGGCCTTACCAACTTAATTGTTATTTATTCTAAATTGAATCCTATTTTATCATTATTATTTAAGATAATTTTCGGATAATTTTAAAATTTTTTCATTTTTTATTGGAGTATAGTAAATAGTATATCAAGAAAATTTTGTCTTTTACAAATGATAATGTCAATAGTAATTAAACAACCACGTAATGTTTTCTAAATGTCATCAAAGCCATAGAAATAGTTATAGAATACCAATAATTAAATTTTTTACATTTTTTTAAATTATACACACTAATTTAGAAATTATTTTATCACTTTTTAATTAATTAGAAGCTTTTATAAGCCAAAATAACATTGCAAGCTATACAACAGGGGTAGTCCTCTCCTTAGTTCACCATATATTATTGTACTGTTGAATAATTAAAGGGTGACATAATCAAAGGTAACCAAATTAGCCTTAAAAATAAGGCGGTTTTTTAGGAAGATTTGACCTTTAACAATATATTTAAAGCAGATTTGAATATTAATTAAATGGATTTGATACCCTTTTATTTCCATTTCTATTCAAAATAGAAACATAATCTTGTGGTAGCGAATTAGGTCTCCCAAATAAGAGTTAATAATTCTTAATAAATTTTTAATTGAAACAGAATAATGACCACCTCTACAAGTTCTCTCAATTACATAGAAACAGTCGTTGGATTGGTTAGATATCTTAAATCGATAAAATCACATTAAACCAAATAAATTGAATACTTTTAGAATGTATTGAATTGAACGAAAATTTGTATATAGAACTGAACTAAAGCAAATCGAGTTGATTCTTTTCAATTTGCTTCAATTTATTTTTTCAATTTTCACTTGGTTTTCCAAAATTTTTAACAACTGAAATGAACTCTATTTCTTTCTTTTTTATTTTTTCTATAGAAACTGATTCCAAACCTAAAAGTTGAAAACTGAACTAGATCAAATTAAATTCATCGGTTGAATTTGATTTATGGATTTATCCAAATTATGCCCAGCAGTAAAAATATGTGCTAAGCTTCAAACACTACAATAGTAAACAGATGCTAAAAAATAAGGAACTCTTAAAGATTTCCTAATGTTGCTGATAATACCAAAAGTAAGAACTTGGCCAAAGGGAACTAATGGAAGCATTTGATGGTGTCTTTGTTCCAATTCAAAATAATTCTCAAATGTTATTTTTATTTGAAGTTTTCTTGTTTTTTTTAAAAAAATCTTATCATAATCACTAATTTGAAATTCATTTTGTCAATTTTATTTGTTTTTTGTCGTGATGTTTGCATTATTATCTCTTATTGTAACACTTTTCAAGGAAAATTTGCTTAACTTTCACCAACACGAGGCCCGAGTAAGGCTGGTACAGAGGCATTGGAAACTGAAGACAAATCAAAAAACAGCTAATGGGCATATGACAGAACTGCAAAATTTCCGGCTATCAATTACCAACATGCAGCCAGAGAAATCCTCAACAATGGAAAATTGGAACTTAGCATCTGCGATTGCTATCTAAGACTAAAAATAGCTAGGATAAGCTCTTCTTCTGTTATCTAACAATGATATTATTGTCAATTTATAGGTAGAGACGTACAAAAAAAAGGCAACTAAGCTGGAGGCAGCGGTGAGACGCATGATTACGGATGAAAATGCTGAGCTGCTAGTTGTTCTTGACATTATCGATAATGTTCAAAGGTTAGGATTGGGATACCGGTTCGAGAATGAGATAAGGAGAGCCCTTGACAGATTTGTGTCTTCTGGGATATTTGATGCCGCGGTGAATAATGGCCTCCACGCTACTGCTCTTAGCTTCAGACTTCTTAGAGAACATGGCTATAAGGTCTCTCCAGGTACCCATTTCTCTTTTATTAAATTATTTTCATGTTCTATTTTCAATTATTTTCATTTCTTTGATAATTTCTTGATTGGATAATTTCTGTCCAAGCATAGATGTGTTAATGAAATTCAAGGGTGAAAATGGAAATTTCAAGGAATGCCTTGCGGAGGATGTAAAGGCAATTTTGGGTCTATATGAAGCCTCATTTCTTGCTTTTGAAGGAGAAAATCTGTTGGATGAGGCTAATAAATTTGCAAGATTACATTTGAAGGGCCTCAAAGAAAAAGAAAACATAGGCAAAGATATTGTTGAACAAGTGAATCATGAATTAGAGCTTCCTTTGCATCGAAGGACGCAACGGCTGGAGGCTTTGTGGAGCATTGAAGCATACAGTAAAAGGGACGATGCAAATCAAGCACTGCTCGAACTTGCTGTAATGGATTTCAACATGGTTCAGTCAATACACCAAAGGGATCTTCGAGACATGTCAAGGTGATTTTTTTTTTTTTTTTTTTTTTTTTTTTTTATAGAGGCTCCCTGTGCATCGAAAGGACGCAACGGCTGGAGGCTTTGTGAGCATTGAAGCATACAGTAAAAAGGGACGATGCAAATCAAGCCTGGCTCGAACTTGCTGTAATGGATTTCAACATGGGTTCAGTCAATACCCAAAGGGAATCTCGAGACATGTCAAGGTGATTTTTTTTTATTTTTTTTTTTTTTTTTTTTTTTTTTTTTTTTGATATCTTATAAATGCTTCCGGAAACTAATTTATTGAGACTTCTACATACTTGAGAAGCTTAATACTTAAAATTCGTTAATTATGTAGTGTAGTCAGAGTACTAGGCTTGTTATGTGTTTCGACTGCCGTATCTGTGATGATTGAATTCAAAATCATTGCTTCGTGAATTTCATTCAATAGGTATAAATTTATATAAAAATGGATTTACCATCCTCAAATTTTCTTCGTCTGTGTCTGATAGGTGGTGGAGGAATATGGGACTTCCAAATAAGCTGGACTTTGCTAGGGACAGATTAACAGAAAGCTTCTTTTGGGCAACTGGAATGGTATTTGAACCTCAATACAGTAATTGCCGTAGAGCTTTGACAAAGGCGGCTAAGTTAATAACTCTCTTGGATGATGTATATGATGTCTATGGCACTTTGGATGAGTTGGAGCTGTTTACAGATGCCGTTCAAAGGTTGTGACAAGAGAGAACGAGTTTCCATTTTGTTTATGTTTTCAAATTGGTGATTATATTAATTGTTGCTACTATTAATTGATTATTTCAGATGGGATGTCAATGCAATCAATACGCTTCCAGATTATATGAAGTTATGCTTCCTAGCTCTCTACAATACTGTTAATGAGATGACTTATGAAGCCCTTATGGAGACAGGAGAGAACATTCTTCCTTACCTAACAAATGCAGTAAGTGTCAAGTTCTCATTGTAATTTAATCTGCATAGAATATGGTAACCTCTGCTTTTTTTTTTTTTTTTAATTCTTTAATTGTTTTTAATACAATATATGTTAAATTGTCTTTCTTTCAGTGGGCTAATTTATTGAAAACATTCCTACAAGAAGCAAAGTGGTTTTACAATAAATCTACACCAACATTCGAGGAATATCTTGAAAATGCATGGATGTCAGTATCAGGACCCCTTTTATTAGTTAGTGCCTATTGCTTTTTGAGTAAGAAAAGTACAAAACAGGAGCTTGAAAACTTAGAAAAGAACCACAATCTTTTACGTTGGCCCTCCATCATCTTTCGGCTCTGCAATGACATGGGCTCTTCTTCGGTATGTTTTCCTTTCCGAGTTTTTCCCTTTTATTTTTGTTCTGCTATAATGAAATATTACATGGACTATGTTTGAGATGTTTCTGTAATGTAATCAAACTGCATTTTTCATGTAACGTAGGCCGAATTAGAGCGAGGTGAAACTGGAAATTCGATTACCTACTACATGAATGACAATGGTGTTACTGAGGAAGTTGCAAAGCAGCATGTGAGGAATTTAATTGACGAGACATGGAAGAAAATGAACAAAGAAAGAATTGAAAATTCAATCTTGGCAAAGCCTTTTGTTGAAACAGCTTTTAACCTTGCTCGAATAGCCCATTGCATATACCAGTATGGAGATGGGCATAGTGCTCCAGATGAAAGATCAAAGAAACGTGTCGCATCGGTGATAATCGAGCCTCTTTCACTTAAAGATAGATAAAACGACATACTTTGTCTAGTACTAATTTACATAAAAAAATAAAGAAAGGACAGAAGCTAGGTATATATGTTTAACTAATGTGGAAATCATGGTTATGGTATTCCAAGCCAAAAAGTCAACATTTTTTTTCCCACTTCTTATAGATTAATTGATTGATAAAGAACAAAATGCGTATTAATTACTATATTTGAATGTTATTGAATAATGAGAATTCCTACATTGATCTTACTAAAATTTAAAATATACTAAAATAATTTTAGTAATAGCCAATTAAATTTTATTTAAAAAATTATCTTTAATAGATAATTAAGTCTTTAAAACTTTTAACTAAGATTTTATATTTAAAATATGTATTTAAAATAAAATTAAACTCAAAAGCAAATTTAAATAGACTTAAACAATATTAATTAATTTAAGCAGCTTAACTGGCTGAAAATGGCTGTAGCAAGTGAAAGAAATTAATTACATAATATGTCGACTACTAAACAGCAATGATTTTGTCTTACACGACAAAGACACATTGCATGGAGATTGTGTTAGCTTAATGACTAACTTTCTTGGTCCATTCTCTTGCCCAATGGTCTGCTTAATTTGGGTTGTTATGTGAGTATTAAACGAGCTGAAGCCAGTAAGCCAAATATGAAGTTGTGCATGTGCTAAGTTGTGGGATTTAGATAATTCTTTCTATTTTTTTTTCCTCGAAAAAGAAAAAACAAAAAAGAAATGTTTTAGATATTTATATTTTTTTTTCTTTTATGTAATTTTTTTTTATTAATTAACACATAAATAATTAAGAATTTTAAAATTTTGATTATCTTTTTTAATAAATATATATGATAGTGAGACATTTGTTTTTTTTCCTTTTATGTAATTGTTTTTTAAATTAATTAACAACATAAATAATTAAGAATTTCTAAAAATTTGCATTAATCTTTTTCTTAAATAAATATATACTGATAGTGAGACAATTTGAAACTTTTATATTTTTGATCTTTTAAAATATTTTATTTTATCTTTGATTATAATTTACAATAATTTATTAAAAACTTTTATATTTTATTTTTAAATATTTTTATTTTATTTTGATTATAATTTAAAATATTTTATTTAAGAGAGAGATAAAATTAGAAAAGATTATTTTTTTTCTTTAACTGTTGTGACTTTAATTTAGTAACAGATGACATGTTTATGATTAAATATTTTTAATTTTCTTGATATTTTTTTCTCTTATATACTAAATCTATTTGACTTGAAAGAAAATGGTGTTTATGAAATTGAAGTCCTTTTTGGAGTTTCAAGAATTTATGTGCACGTGCATATATATATTTCTTTCTCTAATGCACTGGGTAAGTAATCCCCCACTATAGTTAAAGTGATTACCATTATCAATTCAAATCATCTTCTAATTTCTTTTTCTTTATCTAATAGCAACAAATAATTTTTTTTTTCTTTTTATTATATTTTTATATAGATATTGATTTGGGGTTGAGGGCATGGGATTGGAGATTGAGTAATGACTTGATTTTCTTTTTGGACACTTATTAGGATTTTGAGAATCTTAAATTAGAGACTAAAAAATCAGGTTTAGAGATGATGTTAAAGTTTATTTTAAGATCACTTTCATTATATAAAATAAATTAAGTACATAAGAAGTAGCATAACAAATACCTTGTACGGTAAAGTCTAATTCCAATTAATCAATTGCATTTATTTTAACCTAAATAAAAACTTATGCTTTAATATTATATAGATGAAAAATTAAAAGAGTAAAAAATAAATATATAATAAACATATTCAACATACAATGCACATTATGAAAAAGACTAGTATATACAAAAGTGGAAATGAGATAGGAATAATGGAATTCCTGATAATGCACTTAATGAAATTTAAAATGTTCTAAAATAACTTTATTGATGACCAATTCAATTTTATTTTAAATATTATGCTTAATACATAATTAACATAACCTATATATTAATAAATATATTTTATTATTAATTATTTTAATGTTATATAATAGTGCTATACATGAAAATTAAAAATTCTTTTATTTACTATATATGTTTTTAATTTTATTCAATTTAAGATTTAAATTAAAATTTAGAGCTAAATACATATCACAAGCTTCATGTATTTATTATATACATTGTTTTATTCTCTTTAAGATAATGAAATAAATTTATTATATACAAAATACTGAAATAAATTTATAATTTATAATCTATAATCTATATACATGTAGGCATGGCCGGTTCAGTGAACCGCCGGTTCCGGTTCACTGAACCGACAGTTCGAGATGTTTAAAATTTTGAACCAGAACCGACCATTGAACCTCCGGTTCCGGTTCCGGCACGGTTCAGCACAGTTCCGGCGAACCGACGTTCAAATTACAGTTCCGATTCAGTTCCGGCATTATGCAAATTTTTAAAAAAAAATAAAATTTTGATTCCGAATTCATGAATAAATAATAATTTTAAAATGTTTAAATTTTATTAACTAAATGAATTATTATTTCATGATATAAATAGATTAATTTAAGAATGTTTTAAATTTATTAACTATAATGAATATTATAAAATTTTTAAAAGAAAACTTTTTTTAACTAACTTAGAAACTATTAATACATTAAATTTACATTTTGTTGCTAATTTACTAGAATATAAAAAAACTACAAATGGATAAAAATTAATGAAATGAGTTGCGAATGTAATATTGTTCAAATACTAAAGAAAATTTATTTAAAATCAAATGAAGTAAATTTATGACTTGGAACATTTGAGTTTTAGAGAAATGAATTTGGGAATTGGAATGTTAAGAAAATAAAAATGAAACAATAGATTATTCCAATATTAAGGAAAATAAAAAAGAAAATAAATGGACATGGAAATTTTGAAGAAGAAATTTTGATCTGAAATAAGCAAAAAGAGTTAGGAAATAAAAAATCACAACTTCATTCATATCTATAAAATTGTTTCTCATTTATTAGTTTTCAAAATTGTCCCTTATAATGAAAACAATAACAGTAAATATTTTGTGGATAATTTAAGTAAATTATCAGTATAAATAAATAAATAAATTGATTTAAAAAAATGAATAAATTTATTTACCAAAAATAAATAAAATAATAATGCGACCCTCAAACTAGCCATTTGAGCCTATTTTTTTTTACCCATTCTTTTCTGTTTACAAAGTGAAACATAAGTTAGTTCAAACGGTTAGTTTGAAAACCTTTTTTGTTCTTTACGCAATTAAGTCAATGATTTAATGAATATTGTTTTGTTTTCACTTACTTTTAGAAATTAATGTATCATTGCTGTTTTTTCTTTTCCACATAAATCAAATCAGACTATAATTAAATTTATTTGTTCAAAATTTTAAGCAACAATAATTTTGTTTGGTGAATCTCCGGTTCCGAACGGCGAAACCCTTTGTTTTCCGCCCTGTGCCCCGCCGGTTCACCGTCGGACCGCCGGTTCCGGGCCGGTTCAGGTTCATTTTTTAACATTCACATGAACCTTAACTGGCCCTTGAACTGCCGATTCCGGTTCAAAATTCTGAACCGCCGGTTTCGGTCCGGTTTCGGTTCGTCTATAGTACGGTTCGGTTCCGATTAGAACCGGACGGTGGCCATGCCTATATACATGTGGGAACAAATGAGTAAATTATGTAATTTCTTAAAATAGCCGTACTTTAATTTGGAGAATATATATATATATATATATAAAATTCCGAAGCAAAAAAAATCTTCAAGAAGCATAGGTGGCACTTTATTCTTTCAACATTCCTTTTTTTCTCAACATGGCCTTTTTTTCTCCACTATTTTTCCATGTCACACAAACTTTTTTTAATTAATTTTTAAACAATTATTTTTTTCCCATATCTGGAATGATTATCTAATCTAACTATATCTAGGCGGCAATAATTCGCTTAAAAATAGGACATAATTCTAACCAATTCTTGAATTTTAAAAATTAAAACTTCGTCTAATACCACTTTTTGAATTTATTCTTGAATTTGTTAAATTAAAAGTTTTTAATTTTAAAAAACATTTGAATTTTAAAATTAAAACTTTAAAACTTTTGAATTTTGAAAAATTAAAAAATTTTAAAGAAAATTTTAATTTTTTTCATCTAATTATATATATATACCTCCATAATTAATCATTTTCCCAATGATTTTCTTGTATAATGAATTTTTTAGCTTTATTTATTTAATTTTTTTTTTTTGAAAGAGTTTACCTTCTTTTTGTTGCTTTCAAAATTCCTCTGAGTTTCGATTGCTTCTTTTAATTTATTTCCTTTAATTTGTATATATGTGGCGGTTTTTTTATTTTGCAAAATCAATTCTAGATAATATTAATTCCTTTTACTCCAATCTAAATAATGTTAAATTCCTTTTTTTCAACCGAAGTAAATGTTAATTTTTTATCTCTTTTTTTCTTTTTCTACAATTTCAGAATTTTTTATTTTTTTGTGCAAGTTTTGTGGTCCTTCTCTTCTTTTTTCTATGCATCCTGTGATTTCTCTTCTCTTTTTGTTATGTAGCTATGAGAAATATCATGTTGATGGGAGATGAGAAAAAGAAAAGCTAACTATTAATCAATTTATGTATTTTTTAATTTATTATATTTTTTAGTAAGATAGTAGAAAATTTATAAACTATTCATTGCTATCATATTCATATATATGTAAACTTAGTTATTTATATTTTTTTTAAATTCATGCTACTTATATATATATATATCATATTCTAACAATTTGGTGAAGTCCAGTCAAATCACATGAATTTGAGTATTTGAGTTTTTGAAGAGAGTTTCACTAAAATTGGGTAAGAGAAATATAAATATACTTTTATTTATTTATTTATTATTATTATTATTATTATTATATTTATATCTATTTATTATTATTATTATTATTAATTATTATTATTTCATAAGAGAAATCTCTTTACTCTAAAGTTATTATAAGCAAAAATGAAAATTTTTCACCTACCTATAATAAAATAATATTTTTTAACTGTTTATTTATTTATTTTACTAGGGAAAAATTATTATTTTTCATCCCTGAAGCTTTGGCCATTAATTATTTAGTAGTTATCGACATTTAATACAATATATTTATAACGTCCTTGAGGTTTGCCCAACGCGTTATATTACATTGGTCCTTCCGTCAACAAAATACATTTTTTCCATTAATTTTAAAAAGGAAAAAGATGAAATTGATCCTTTGGAAAATAATTATTTCGTCGCCTGAAGATTTGCCAATAATTATTAAGTAGTGCCCTAACATATTATACAAATATTAAACGTCTTCAGATTTACTTCCTCATATTAATTGTCCTCCATAAAAAAAATATTTTTTTCTATTAATTTTTGAGTAAGAAAAGAGAATTATCCTTTGTACAGTTTTTCATTGACATTTAATTGTCCAATCCCTTTCCTCTAAAATACCTAAAACTCATTTTCACCATCTTCCCTCAACTCAATGCGGTCCTTCATTGCCACACCAACCGTATCAATGAAACTATCATCTCCATAACCAGATCACCAACAAAACTAAAAAGGGAAAAATAATTATCTTCGTCGCAGATAGTTTGCCATAAATTATTTAAGTAGTCCCTGTCATTTATACAAATATTGTATAATGTCCCTGAGGTTACTTCACGCATATTACTTGATCCTTCCGTCCAAAAAATTACACTTTTTGCTGTTTAATTTTTAATAGAAATGACCAAACTACCCTAAATCCTCTAATCAAGGAGAGAGAGATAAATGGATGAAAGGGTGATGATGGCCCTTGATTGAGTTTGGATTGTTGGGTTTTAGTTTTAGTGGTGATCTGGTTATGGAGAAATGATAAGTTTTCATTGACACGGTGGTGGCAATGAAGACCGCGTTGGGTTGTAGGAAAGATGGTGAAAATGTAGTTTTGGTATTTTAGAGGAAAAAAGATTAATAATAATGTCAATGAAAACTTATAAAGGAATAATTTCGTCTTTCTACTCCAAATTTAACGGAAAAAGTTCTTTTTTTTTTTTAATGGAAGGATCAATTATATGACGGGAAGTAAAACTTCAGGGACGTTTTAAATAATTGTATAAATGGTCGGAAACTACTTAATTAAATTAGGCAAATCTCAGGGAACGAAATAATTATTTTTTAAAAGGATATTTCGTCTTTTTCTTCCTCAAAATTAACCCGAAAAAAAGTGTATTTTTTTTACCGAAGTACCAATTAAATATGACGGTGGGCAAACCTTAGGGATGTTATAAATTTGTATATAAATGGGGGGGTTGGGTGACTACTTAAATAATTTGACAAACATCAGGGAATGAAATAATAATTTTCCCTTTTACTATAACAAGCAATAAAGCAACTCCAGCGCAATGCCGCAGGTGCCTCTTACCTAGTTCCCTATTATCATTTTAATTATGCATTTTAATCCGAGAAAATAAATTTATTTATCCTTTTGAAGATACTTTTTAATTTTTTTTAATACCCTTTTTAATTTAAAAAAATAGATTGCCATTCACATTTTTTGAATAATCTTTAGTTTATTTTTTTATGCAATTTTAATTTGAGAAAAGTAAGTATCGTATATATATTCTCTATTTGATCTTGGTTAATATTCCTTGTCCAATGATTTTTTGTAATTAATATTTTTATGTTCTTAATTCATATGTTCTTCGTAATTATATTGCTTTCTTAGGAGGGAAATGAAAAACCTTAATTCCACTATTGAAATTGTAACTTAAATTCTATTAATTTATTATGCTTCTGAATTTTTTAAAAAATAATGTATTAAACACTTTATAATTAGACTATATTAATTAATTACAAATGAAAACCAAAAATAAAATTTTTTTGAGATATAAATTCTCTTTGAATTTTTTAGAGAGAATGGTGGTACACTTATTTGAATAGTTTACATATTATTGTATTTTAAAATTTTTTTAAATTTAAGCAAAAAGCACGGAGTATGGAAATTATAATATTTGAACAATATAAAAAAGAGAAATTTTTTTTAATCTAATGAAATATTTTTTGAAAAAATAGGGCTATACAATGTTTCAATTTGCTTTATCATTTAAAGATAAAATTTCATAGCTCTATTTTGTTTACTCAACTATTTTATTCTTTTATTTTTTGAAAATTTTATAGAAATTTTATTTAATTTTTTCTGGTGATTTAATTGGATATTTTTAAAAAATATTTTTTTAAAAATAGATATAAAGATAAATTAGAACTTTTAAAAATTTTAATATTTTTTTTTCAAAAAATATTTTTATATATGACTTTGTATTTTTGAATTTAATTTCATTTATATTTCTTTAATCTTGACATAGTAAACATTCCATTACTAATAGTTGAGAACTTTAAGCAAAGTTTTTATATTTCAAATTCTGTGTAAGACAATGGCCTCAAAAAATATTTACATGCCTTTTGATAAATTTCAGCTTAGCTTCACCCACGAAAAAATAATCTGGATGTGGAGATCAAAAACCATATTCTTATATTGTGGGCTATGCAGAATGAGTCTTGATTTATTATATTAATGTTATAGCATCGCTAAATTATAGAATAATTTGGCAAGTTGTTAAATGCAAATTTGTAGTGATTTTAATATAATGTAATCAAACAGTCAAATTATAAATTTTTTATTTAAAGGGAACGAAACAGATACATCATTGTTATTTTCAATTAGAATATTACAGTACAAAGACATGTTACAAAATTTTATTGTATATATAAAGCGAAACATTAATTAACATTGTATTTATTTTAATTCTAGATAAGATTTATACTTTAATTACTCATTGTATTTATTTCATTTTATACTTTTAATTTAAATGAGTATAATTAAATTTTATACTTTAATAAAAGAACTAGTACTATAGATAAACTATGTTGAAGGCCATCTCGCAATTGCTTTATTGTTGAAATACAAAAATTGATTTTCCAAAGAGTTTTTCAATTTAAAATTTAACATAAATTTTAATTTAATGTCAAAAAATTGAATGAAAAATAATATTTATGTTACAAGAAATTGAACTGAAAACCAATTAAATCGACAAACCCAAGTGAAAAACCTATAAAATCAGCAAAATCGAATCCAACCATTGAGTTTGAAACCAAACCCAGTTTGCATTGAACCAAAAATGGTCTTCGCAACCCTAGACCTTTTTTTTCTTTTCCTTTTTTTTCTTCTTCTCTCTCTTTCTTCTCCCTCCAGCCCTCGTCAACTTCTCTCTCTCTCTTGCCTCTCTTGTTTTCGGCCAACCTGAAGATAGAGCTCGACGAGCCTCCATCGTTGTCGCCAGCCTCCACTCCTTTTCCTCTTTCTGTTTTTCGGTTCTGGTAAGTGCAGCGGCACCTCCGCTCTTCGCGACTTCAGTTTCTTTGATTGCCCGCTTAGTGGTTCCGATCCTTCTCCAGTCGTCGCTTCGACATTGCGTCTCTCTTGCTTGCGACTCTGGTGAGAGCCTGCAGCTCAGACGAGCCATCGGCTCCTCTATTCTAGTCCGACACCAATAGCCCCGTTTCGCTCTCTCTTCCCTATTTTAAGGCCATTTTGGGTTGGCCAGTTACTTTAATTTAATTTTGGGTATTATCCAATAAATTTAATAAGTGTTTGATTTGATTAGAAGACCTTAATTAATTAAAGTCAATTTTAATTAGTACCAAATAAATTTAAATTCAAGGATTTTGAATAGTTTTTTAATGGGGATTATAGTATGAATTTTAAGACAAAGTTATAGATTATGTAATTTGGTTTAACATCAAAAAATTAAGATTGGAACCTAAGAAATAGGAAAGGAAATATATGTACTAAGGAAAATTATATTCTTTAAGTAAAGGTAAACTCATAAATAAAAATAGAAATAATGTCTTTTTATGAACTATTGAGAATTAAGGACCAAAAAAAAGAAAGTAAATTAATTGCATAGTGTGTTATATAAGTTTTATTTGGAGCCGAAAATAACTAAGTGACAGAAAACTTAAATTGATGGAAAGGTAGCAATTATTTTGAGATTAAGATTAATATTATAATGAATTGAGGTGATGGTAAGTTAGGTTAATTAGAAATGAATTATCGAGTACATATCGAGAATCAAATCAGAAGATTTATTTTAAATTAATGGTGCGCTATTTATGGGGGTGGTTGGATATTTGAATTATTGATTACCCGATGGATGGGCAAGTAATTGATAGAAGTGTACTGGATAGTTAATATTGGAAAACAAGTGGAAAAAATCCCATAATTAAAGGAAAAATACCTACCAGAACTTCGATGGAAGCTAGATTTATTATAGCGATTGATATTTAACGTAAAAATATATTAATTAATTATTTAATTTTTCAATTAGGAAAATTCATCTTGTCTAATGTTATTTTCCTTTATATATTTTTGTTTTATCCTAGATGCAACCGAGTTTGTCCTACCGCTCTTGTTAATCAATATCCAACATTAAAAATTGCTTTTCCTCTACCACTGTGAGTAATAATAAATGATTGGCATACCATCATTTGCATATGCCATATGCCATTTCGCATCTTAATAAATATATATATCAAATGAATACTCCAACATTCATAATTTTAATACTATACTTATAAAAAATAACATTAATTTAACGATTAATGATCCTCATATAAAATTATAATATTAAGCATATGAAAATTATATATTTATATATATCCATAATTACAACTCTTATGTGCATAATGAATCTCCTAATGTGATTATCTATATTAATGTGAGTTGATTAAATTACTTGCAATGTGGCTATACTGTGATTTGTTTGCAGGTGGGGATTTAGCTAGGATGAAAGTGGGTCAACAGGGATTGTGAGAATGGTCTGAGAACCATTGGCCATATAGTGGGAGACCGGTGCGCCCGTCTTACACTTGAATGAAAATATGATATGGCAAAACCACAAGGTGACCTTCCTGTTGGAATGAAAAAGAAAGAGAGAATGGAAAGAACAAATGTGAAGATTGGTCAAGTGAGGAATTGACCCAGTTGGCCATGTATGAGAGATCGGCTCCCTACGTGCATAGTGTGAGATGACAGGTCAGGCGTGTTAAGGATGATTGTCGGGGATTTCTGTGACGTCATTGACCATCTCCTCATTTGATGTAAATTATTTGAGGTGATATTATTTATGGGTGTTTGGATGTTGTGACATTTCTCTTGATAGAAAGTGTGTTCATTATATAAATTGTGAATAACATCTTGTGTGATGTTTCGGCTATGCATTTTTATTGTTATTACTGAGTTTGTATAACAAGGATTACAAGGATTTATTGTTTAGGCTACCTTTACATTAACAACAAAACAGATTAATATACAAATATTACAGCTCAACCCTAATCTCCTTTTGTCAACAAGGTAAAGTCCTAAACTTATGGAACAAAAATCATACTCCTAAAATGGTGAAAGTATCTAATGATTTTACAATTGAAAAAATATTTCAAAAGAGAAAAGAAGGAAAAACAAGAATCGTGAGAATCATAGCCACAAAATCGTGAGAATCTTCCACAACATCTTTCCAATAAGTTTGGAACCATTACTATTGGTGGGAATAATTTTATTGTTCCTATGACTTTAATTTAATTCTTCGAGATACTTTTTCTTTTAATTTTTTTTGTGATATAATATTGTACACAAATAGATAATGTGCTCTATTTTTGTAGTTTGGCGACATTACATGTTGAGGATCCAATAGAATACAAGCAACTTCCAATATTAAAGGGCGGATACTAATCAAGGTACATTTAATTCCATAGGTAGTTTTAAGATGTTTTAGGAAGAGAGATAGCGAAATTATATTTTTTATAATATCCTTTTTTTCCTTTATATTTTTTGTGAATTTGATTAGATAATAATTTTTAAAAATAAATATTATATACAAAATTAGGCCTTTCCAAAATTTTTTAAAATTTAAAAATGAACATACGTGTGTTGGATGAACGAATAGTTGAAAAATTTTTAAATTTTAGAAATATATATAATATTTTATTGTTATACTCTTGTGGTATCTACATATTTTGAAATATATTTCATTAGGTGATCTTGTAGAATTGTTATATATACAGTTAATATGATTTTGGATAAATGATGATAATCAATTTAACTAAAGGTTGTGGTGTAAATATATAACACTGCTATTTTATTAACTTAACTTGTTTATATTCACATTAATTTTATATGGAAATTTATTTTAACATTACAAAAAATTCTAAATAATATAAGACAAAAATTAATAACTAAATATTAATATTAAAAATATAAAATGAAGTACAAATAATAAGTAAAAGTGGCAATGACATAATAAAAATTGAAATGAATACGAAATAACTATTATAAGTAAATGCACAATACACGTCATAAAAAGAATAGTAGTATATATAAAAATGGGAATAGGGGGTGTTAATGAAATTTTCCATAGATTCTGCAATGAAATTTGAATATTTTTTAAAATAACTTTTAGTCGTGATGCAAAATTAGAAATTATATATTATAATTGATTAAATATAAATTCATTAAAATTATTTTTTAAAATGATAATATAAAATGAATTAAGAGTAATGTGTGTATATACACCAACTGCTTCTTTATTAATTTAACCGTTATACTCACATTAATCTCACATGAAAATTTTTATTTTAATATTAAACAAATCTAAATAAATATAAGAAAAAAATTTATAAAACTAATATTTAATATTAAAAAATAAAAATGAGTATAAATAACAAGTAAAAGTGGCAATGACATAAAAAAATTGAACGAACATAAAATAACGATTATAATAAACGCACAACATTGCATCATAAAAAGACTAGTAATATATATATAATGTGGATAATAACTGGAAATAATTAAAATTTTTTCGTTAATGGCGCTCAATGAAATTTTCAATATTCTAAAATAACTTAGGTTGTGACCAATTAGAAAATTCAATTTGTATTAATTGTTGGATATAAATTTTATTATTTAATTTTTTTAAAATAAATATATATAGATAATTAAACATTTTTCAAAATTTTATTTTTATCTTTTTTTAATTTATTTTTTTAATATATTAATGAATAATGAGACATTTGAAACTTTTTATATTTTTATTTTTCCAGAATTTAATAATTTTTAAATATTTTGAATCTCTGTTTTTATTATAATTTAAAATATTTTTTTATTTTAGGAAAGAGATAAAAGAAAAAAGTATATTTCTTATAATATTCTTTATATTTCACATTAATCTAATATGAAACTTTATTTTAATAATTATAAAGTCTAAATAAAATAAGAAAAAAATTATAATATTTTGTTTAGGAGAGAAAGACGAATTTTATAAATAATTCTTTATAATTCACATTAATCTCATATGAAATTTTGTTTTTAACATTAATGGCCAAATTAAGGATATATAAGACAAAAGTTATAGTCCAATATTGTAATATTAAAAAATAAGAATAAGGTATATAACAAGTAAAAGTGAGCAATGAACATAAATTAAATGAGTATAAATAACGAGTATAGTTTAATGTGGAAACGCTCAACGTTTATACAGAGACTAGTAATAAAATAAAAGTGAGTTAAATGCCCATAAAAGATTGGAACGAGTATGAATAAACGAATATAGTTCAACATGCAAAGTACATCATAAAAAGACTGGTACTGTATATAAATGTGGAAAAATAGGGGAGAATAATGAGATTTTTAATAGCGCCCCTTAATGGAAATTTGAATATTAATTTGTGCATTTCTGCAATACATATTTGTACCTTTTACCTGTTAGTTTTAGTCCAATTTTAGGGACCTTTTAATAAAATTAAAGGTTTAGTTTTTTGCATGCATTGTGGCATGCATTTACTTTGTCTTATAGAGCATAATTACCACCTTTTTTAAGGGCGAAAACCCTAAAAAGCAAGGGGCAATTTCAATCATTTTGGAACCCATTTTTACAAAAAGGAAGATCTGAGCCGGTGAAAAATAACAATCAAGTCCACTGGCCATGCTTTATCCCTTTGATAGTCCAGAAGCATTTTGGTAAAAGATAGCGTCCATGCACCTGACTGTGAAATTTTCCTTCCAAAGCAAGTTAGAAGCATTTAAGCCGAAAATATGGTCCATCCCACCAAGCTGTGAATTTCCTCCAGCAATCCAGAAGACTTAGAGCAAAAATTACGGCTTAGTCCAAATGGTCATATAAAAAAGTTACAGTAGGGGCACCATCCGTATAATTTAGCTGGGTTTTCGAATAAAGATCTGTCCTCCCGTATGTCGTCGTGATTTGGCATAACCGGAAGCAGTGACCATATGTTTTTTCCCTTTATTTGGCAAACTGAAAGCGGGAGAATAGGTGAAAGATGATAAGTATTGCTCCGACGAATGGGGGTTGTTTGAATTGTTATTGCCCACATGTGTTTAGTTCTTGAATTTTTAGGGGGAGACTCCTGCCGTATTTTCGCAAGAATCATTCTCTGTTCTAGTTAGCTTGGCGGCTTAAAAACTAAGTAATTCAATTCTGAATTCTTATGGAAGCTTTTCTCCTTTAATTTCTGTTATCACATTTAGATCATTTTAAGGTCTCTTCTCGAATTTTCCAGATTGAAACCAAAGAGGTATAATTTAGTAACCCCCTACGGAGTAAACAAAATATCATTAATCCTTATACTAATTTGAATATTATAAAGTGAATATAAAAATTAGTTTATAAAAATTCTAAGTGCTTAATTAAACACTAACGTCCATTTTAACCCTTGTCCATTAATAAGATCATAGACTTCTGCAGTACCAATGAATAGTAACCTAAATCTCATATGTGTAATACTTGAACTATGAGAAAATGTTTAGATGTCCTAACGTTAGTTTATAAGGGAACTAAGGCAAATGATGTTGTTATTTGATATCAATTAATCAAGCTAAATATTGAAATGTAGGGATAATATGAAAATAGTAGGCATTGTTTGAAACAATGATGAGTATGGAGGATGGGAAAATTGTTGAATGTTGATTGCCCATGGTATTGGGCCCTTGTGGTTTATATTGCTTTATACATTCTTAACAGGAAGATAATTTGATTTTTTAGCGGAAATGTTTGCCGAAATTCAAATAGAATCTGTTGCTCAAGGGTCAAAATGTTATCCTCGGAATTTGAATGATTATTTACAAAACAAATAAATTTAAAATTATATTAATTGTGCTAAATTGTTATTTTATGCAGAATTTCTTTGGAAAGAAATTAATACAAGGCAAGTCCTTACATGTAGAGTGAAGAATTTCGAAGATCTAGTAATCTACGGCATTTAGGAAAAACTTTGGTAGGATAATGAGAGAAAGAGTTTAACATATGAGCACAAAAAACCTTTTCCTCTCTCAAAAGTATTTTTTCGGAAATTAGATTTTTCAAAATAATCTTTTATTTTATTTTTTCGAAAAATATTTCCTTTAAAATCGAAAAGATTTATTTTCCTAAAACTAAGAGATTTTTTTTCTAATGTTTTTGGTAATAAAATCATTCCTCCTTTTCGGAAAATTTTTTGAAAAGATCTAAAGTACTCTTAAAATTATTTTTTTCTTACCTAAAAAACGAAATATCTTTCGTTTTAGTAAGAACATCTTTTCCGCAATAATTCTTTCCAAAATAAATTGCTGTCGAAAATCTTTTCTAAAAGGAAAGTGAAAAATGGGTTTTTATTCTCTTACCAAAAAGGATATAAACAATTTTGGTAACAAAAGATTTTCAGCATGCTTTAAAAATAAGGAAAGAAGATATTCTGATCTCTTTCCAAAAGTGACAGCTCCTTGGTTTCCCTATAATAAAGGAACATCACGCCTTAAACAATTTTTGGTGGAAGTAAAGAGTAATTGTTTTTAAGAAGCAACTCTCCTCTCATTGAACGAATCTTTTTCTCTCAAACTTACTCTAACCCTCCATTTTCTTTCAATCTCTCTATAACCTTAACGTTTTTCATAATTTTAACAGAAAGAAAGAAATTTTTTAAGTTACAGTTTGAAAAAACAGTTCTGTGTTCTAATACGATCTTCTAATCTGCATAAAACTGTTTTTCCTGTGCTTATATGAGCGTTTCTTTCTGTCTATTTAGATTGTGTAATCTATAGTAGACAGGCCTCTCTTTAAATTTGTTAACTTTTGTGTGTTAATAGCTTAGGTTTAGAAGCTATTGAGATATAGGTTATCAAAAGACGAACCTTCTCCATGTGTGGGATGGTAATGTCCTTGAATTGAGTTTTTCTGCACTCTACCAAAAACAGAAAAGGGTTGAGGTTTACTAAGAGAACCTTTTGGATCTAGTGGGACAAAAGAAGGGTAGATCTAGGTGTTGATCTATTTGCCTTGTACTGTTGGTTTTTCTCTTACCCTTTGAAAAAGAGATAACATAGTTGAGGATCCTCAAGATGCGTCTTGGGGAGTGGAATGTAAGGCCGAGTTAGTGCTGAACCACTATAAATCTCTGTGTTGATACTTTTTCTAAAATTTCTGAAGTTTGCTTGATACTGTCTTTATTGCACTTTCTGTTTAATTTAGAAACGTAAAAACTGTTAAATGTTTTTCACGATGTTCTAAAACGATAATAAGCTTTATCTTTTCTGAACCATTAGAACTTCTGGTATTTTAAATTAAGTGAAATATACAATGTTCTAACTGTTGTTTATTCCAGTAAAATTTCACTGAATTGGGTTTTTCTAAAGTTAATGTTCTTAACTTTATGAAGGACGTTTCTATTCTTGATAGCTCTTCATCATAAAGTTGTTTTGATAATTTGATTATAGGGCTTCTTGTGAAGAAGTTCTGAATTCAATAAACTTTCTTCCACATAACCTTATAATTGATTTTCTAAATACTTTATGAGGAAGTTTCTAATTTTCTATAACTTTCCTTCATAAAGAAGTTCTGATAGTGTATAAGTCATGGAGAAAGCTGTTCAAATCAATAGGCTGCACTCGCACAGACTTTCTATCTTTATAATTAGAACATTGTGAGGATATTTTTAATCCATATTCTATTCTCCACAAAGTTCTGTGTGTTTTTTCGCTGTGCTTAAAATCTCTAAATCTTGTTTAGAATTTCTAAATTTAATTTTAGCTTTTTGAAAACCCAATTCCACCCCCCCTCTTGGGTTGTGCCATATATATTCGGAACCGCACAATCTGGTATCAGAGCATTGGCTCTTGACTTACCGAAGCCTATAAACCGCTTAAGAGATAGAATCCCATGGCAAACCCCACTTCACTCTTTCTTCTTTAGAAAGGACAATCGTTTCTAGACCTCCTTTGTTCAATGGCTTCTAATTACTACTTACTGGAAAACTAGAATGGAGAATTTCAATGAAATCAGTTGGATATAAACGCCTGGAGAAATGTATCACTGGTCCTCGTATTCCATGAAAACTGTTAGGAGATGAAGCTAGTTAGAAAATCAGAAGGAAGAATAATACCGATGCTGAATTGGAATGACATTGCTATAAATGCAAAAGCCATTAATATTCTTCATTGTGCTTTTAGATGCAAACTGAATACAAACAAAGTGTCTGGAATGTAAATTCTGCAAACAGAGGTATGGCAAAAACTTAAAAAGTAACCTATTGAGGGTAACAGATTAGAGTAAAAAAGAATCCCAGAATAAACATCCTTTTGGAAGAATATGAAATGTTTAATATGAGAGAAGGGGAAACTAATTTGCAGAATTAAATTTCAAAGATTTACAATACTAGTTATCTGTTAAGAACTCCTCGGAAGGGAAAATTTCAAAAAGATGAGCTTGTTAAGGAAAATCCTTAGAATTCTACCTAGAAATGGGATTCTATAGGAATGTCATTGAATTACAAGAGACTCCTGTCAACTTATGATTAATCTATGGAGCTCTAGTTTTCAGAAGAAAATGAAATCTTCGGTTAAACAACAGAAGATAAGAAAATGAGAAAAGGACTGGCTTTGAGGGTAGATTTTAGTGAAGAAAGCTCTTCTTGATCTTGACAGTGATGATTTAGCACTTGTTGCTAGAGTTTTAAAAAAGTTCTATTAAAAAGGGTGGAGGCCACAGAAAAAGTATCAACAAAAAAAGAAACGTTCATTCAAAAATAGTAACGTTGCCTAAAGAACAGAACTTTCTGAAGTGGTTTGTTATGAAATGCAACAAACCTGGACATATAAGCCTAATTGTCCTAAATGAAAAAAGAAGTCAATCAAAAGAGAAGCTGAAGCAGGCTTTCGTAGCTGCTTGGAGTGATTCAAGATGATTCTAATCCTGAAAGCCATGAATTATTCAAGAAGAGATTGCTTATATCTGGTTTAATGGCTTACCACGATTCTGACTCCCAAAGAAATCAAGTAACTCTAACTTCAAAACACAAGAAAGCTTAGAATTCAATGATAACAAATGCACGATCCATGAGATGATGAAAGCACTGTAATATTTCTGAACCTGTAATCAGAAAGTGATCCTTCTAAATACTTATCATAATCTTTTGCAATGGTATGTTTTGAAACACTTGTTAGAAAGCATAAAGTTTAAAAGATAAGATTTCAAAAAATTAAAAATCTGAGAGGTAATAATCTTAAAAAGAATGCTTTTTATCAAGAAGTTTACATGCAAAGATCTTATTAATTGAAATCAAAAGATCTTAAAAAGTTTGCAAATAATTCGATTTTCTGAAAAATTTGACACATCTTGAAGAAAAGATGCAAAAATCTAAAATTCTGAAAATGAATCTTTGGAAAAAACTGAGATTAAAGAAATTCAAAAGTTAATTTCAGAATCTTTTTCTAAAGAGAAAACAAGTTTTAATAGCAATTTCTAAACTGAATCGTGTTTCTAATAAGAAAAAATGCTATTTCCTAATGTTGTGAACTTTAGAAACATCTAAGTTCCAACAAAAAGAGAATCATAGTGCAAACCTGTTACCACTATCCCTAAGGGACACAATGTAGTTGGGTACCTTACATCCTGCTTGAATCTTTTCAGGTGTGCTAAGGGAGCAAGCTGAAAACAGAGATGTGGTATTAATGGACAGAGCGCTTGCTCTAGGCATATGAACCTGGTGACAAAAAGAAAGTTCACGCAGATTAGAAAAGAAAAAAGGGAGGTACGGTAAGTTTTGGAACAAAGCAAAAGGTAAAATCGTTGGTATTGGTTGAGGTTTAATCCTTCAGTAGAAGATGTATGCGTAGTAGAAAGGATTTAACAATTAATAACTTGTTAAAGTGTAAGTCAGATTTGAGAATAAAAATAGAAGAGTGATCTTTGAACCTTCTCATTGTGAAGTTCAGAACAATGCAAGAATAACAAAACCTTAATTCGTTTTGGAAAAAGGTTTGGAAATATAATACCTTGTAGATCTCTCCTGATATGCATAACCAAGATATATGCTTAGTTTCTATTGATAATTCTGTTGTATGGCATAGAAGACCTTGGACAATTCAAGCATGTTCCTTAATTTTCTAAATTATCTAAGAAAGACTTAGTTCGTGGTTTGCCAAAGTTGAAATTTGAAAAAGAAATCACATTTTTGTGATGCTTGTCAAATGGGAAACAAACCAGAAAACATTTTCAAATCTAAGGACAATGGGTTTCTACTTCTAGACCTTTAGAATGCTGCAACCTTGATTTTATTTGGTCCAATTAATCCTTCGAGTCTTGGAGGAAAAATTCTAATGCTTTTGTTATTGTAAGATGATTACTCAAGATTCACGCTGGACACTCTTACTTAGAAATAGGATGAGTCCCATTGACATGTTTGTTCATTTGGTGCAAGAAAATAAGAATGAAAAAGGCCTACAACATCACGGCAATTAAGAAGTGATCATGGAGGAGAATTTGAAAATCAGAAATTCAATGCTTTTTGCAATTGAAAACAGGAATCTTCCATAACTTTTCAGCAACCTAGACACCTCAACAAAAATTGGTGTGGTGGAACGCAAGAATAGAACAACTTCAGAAATGGCTAGAACCATGCTAAAGTGATTCTAATTTTACCCAAAAGTATTTCTGGACAGAAGCAAGTTAACACTGCTTTTGTTATTTTCTAATAACAGGGCTTTGGTAAGATCTAAAACTTAAAAAGACTCCATATGAGCTTACAAAGGTAAGAAAAACCACAAAATATTGGTTATTTTCATATCTTCGGGTTGCAAAATGCTTTATTCTAGAAATAACAAGAAAAATCATCCTTGCTAAATTTGATGCCAAAATCTTAATGAAGGGATTTTTCTGGGATATTCCTAATAACAGTAAAGCATGATAGACATTTTAATAAAAAAGACTCCTAGTTGTAGAAAGAATCTATTCATGTTGTTGTTTGATGAACTGACTCTACTTCTAGAACATTAGAAAGTGATGATGCTGTAGATTTCTAAATCCTGAAAAGCAGAAATGAGCAATTCAAGAAACAAAAACTTAGAAAAAAAAAAAAAAAAAAAACAGCCAGAAAAGCAATCCAAGAACTCAAACTAGTCCAGGCTGGCTGAACCGGGAATTAGAACATGAAGATCAAACATTGTTGAAAAAGTCAAATGGCCCAGAAACAAGAAAATGAAGAGAAAATTGAAAAAGATTCTCAATTACCAAAAGATGGCGATTTTCATAAAGTATCATCCCCAAGAAAGATATTATGGACAATCCCCTTAGAAAGAGATGATGACTAGAGCTCAACTTAGAAGATATTTTGGTAATGTTGCTTTCGTTTCTCAATTAGAAAAACCTTAAAAATTTTAGAAGAATTGCTCAAATGATGAAAGTTTTGGATTCCTTGCTATGCAAGAAGAGCTAATCAATTTGAGATAAACAAGTTTTTGGAAACTTTGTTTCTAGACCTAAAAACCTTCTGTTATTGGAACAAAATGGGTGTTTTAGAAAATAAGCCTTGATGAACATGGGAATGTTTGTGAGAAATAAAGCAAGATTAGTGGCTCAAGGGTACAACCAAGAAGAAGGCATCGATTTGATGAAACTTTTTGCTCCGGTTGCTAGACCTTGAGGCCATTTAGAATGCTTTGTGCATTTTGCATGCTTTTAAAAAACTTCAAATGTTGAATCAAAATGGATGTGAAAAAGTGCCTTTTCTAAACGGTTTTCTAAATGAAGAAGTTTGTATATAGAAAACCTCCTGGTTTTTGAAATTTTTGAATAAAAAACCAATCATGTTTTACAAACTAACTAAAGCTCTTTTATGGTTTAAAAAGAAGCTCTAGAAGCTTGGGTTATGAAAGACTGAGTAAGTTTCTTACTAGAAAATGGTTTTTCAAGAGGAAAGGTTGATACAACACTATTTTAATTAAAATAAAGCACATGAATAATTCTAGTTTGTACAAATCTAATGTTGATGACATAATCTTTGGTTCACTAAAACGACCTTCTTTGCAAGGAATTTTCTAAGATTATGCAGGGATGAAGTTCGGAAATGAGTATGAATGGGAAGAGTTAAACTTCTTCCTTGACTTTCAAATCAAACAATGTGAGAATGGAATTTTCCATTAATCAAGGAAAGTATACTAGAGAGCTGTTGAAAACGATTTAAAATGGAAATGCAAGGTTGTAGTACTCCAATGAGCCCATCGTCAGAAATTTTAGAAAAAGATTAAAAAGGCAAGGACGTTGGATATCCCAAGCTGTTAGAAGTATGATTGGTTTCTTTGCTATATCTACACGGCAAGCGACCAGAACATACACTTTATGTCTGTCTATGTGCTAGATTTCAATCGTGTCCGCAAAGAAAATCTCTTTAATTGCTGTAAAAAGGATACTAATGATACATCTTTGTTGGAACTTCTAATTCTGGGCTGTGGTATTCTAAAGAATGATACATTTGTCTTGTTGGGTAATAAGGTGAATTCTGATGTTTGGCATTGGAAGCAAGAATAGATAGAAAAAGCACGTCTGGGACTTGTTCATTTCTGGGTAGCGCCCTTGTATTCAGGTTTAGCAAGAAAAAGACATCAGTTGTCTCTTCTAATCTACTGCAGAA
>NW_023590903.1:95810-150321 GCF_014843425.1 Jatropha curcas
AAAAAAAAAAAAAAAAAAAAAAAAAAAAAAAAAGGGAAGGGGGAAAAAAAAAAAAAAAGGGGAAAGGAAAAAATTGTCGGCCCTTTTTTGATTTTTTTTTCCCAAAGGGTGGTTTTTTGGGGTTGTTCAAAATTCCCCAAATTTTTTTGTGGGAAATGACTTGCTTCTTTTTTAACTTGCTTTTTTTTTTTTTTTTTTTTAAAATATGAGTAAAGCCCGCTTGATCTTTGTCTTCATGGCTGAAAATGATTTGTCAATCCTACCCTTTGATTGGGCTTTTTGGAATTTAGACGGAGGAGCTTGCAGTTGACCCGTTTTTTGACATCTTTGATTTCCTGTAGCTTTGTCTTGATTTCTTTCTTTTATGCGGTTTTCTTCTGACCCATTTTTTTTTTTTTGCTTGTTTGCTTCCTTCCTTTTGACCAGGGGTTCCTTTTGTCTCCGTTTTTTCTCCTTTTGCCTTGCTTAGAAGAGCCTCTCCTATAAAGAAATTCCGAGGCAACTTTGATTATGAATGTATGGATAGCATTGCGAACTTCGTGCAGCCCAACCCAATTCCAAACATAACTTCTTTATTCTGTCGCTTTTAAGCTCAAAATTCAGCACCTCTCTGTCCGGAGCATTCTTCCATTCCCTGGGTTTTCGGAGAAACCATTCTGGCCTAACCCCTTCAATCGCTTTAAACCTTGGTTAAACTGTTTGAAGTCCTTTGCGTACCCTTTGCTGGATCCTTTCCATGGATTCATCCCTTCAAAACTTCCCTTTGATGGTGCTTTCTTAAGGATGCCCCAATTTTGATTCGAATGCAGAGCAAAATTGAATGCATTTTCCCTCTTTCGCCAATTTTTTATTTATCTTTTTTATCATCATTTTTTTTTTTTGATTTTTTTTATTAATTTTTTTTTTAAATTTTTTTTTTTTTTTGCGCATTTCAACACGGAAGGATTAAGGGAAAGAGTATAACATGATTGGAACGTTAAACTGATCCTTTTTTATTGATGAGACAAATTTGTGTTTACAAAAGACACTTAGATTTACAAATTTGAATTGAATGAAAAACTTGATCGGGAATGAAAACTGAAAAGAAGCAAGACTAGACCCTAAAGATAACTCTAAGTGGACTGTGATGAACTAAGATTGGATTGACTGTAGTGACTTTTGTTTCTTCACGATGCTTAATCGATCAGACAGGTTTGTTTGTTTGGTCCTTGAACAATTCCTTTTGTTCTTTTTGAGGTTTGATCTGCAACCTTCTCAGACATCAACTTCATTATTTCTAAGAAAGTTCGAAAGGATCGAACGATTTTGTTCAGTAAAATTTTTTTTGCATTACCATGGTTAGGCCAAGGGATTGGTTGATATTCAGCTTGCTCCTTGGGGATGATAATATTTAATTCCAATTGTCAACCACGGTCTTGTCAGAAACGGTTTTTCAAGTCCAGCGATTTCTGCTTTCTTGTATGAGTCCTTTTTTCTTTGAGTTGACCCAACTGATTAAGTCTTCCACCTTAGTTGCAGTTCGCAATGAGCGATTGGAACATAGGCAAGTACTGTGGTTTGGAAGCTGTGACGGTCAGAACAGGCAATAAATTCTTAATTATTATGTCAAACTTGTTCCTGTTCAGAGGGTCGGTTGATCATTTTGAGGCAGCTTTGTCTCTCCACGTCGAAAGGAAACAAGGAGAAGGGCTTCATTTTTCTTTTGTTTAGTGGTTTAAGCAGCTCCCTCCCGGGTAACATCCACATTTCGATATTAATAATGGTACTTTCTTTGCGCTTGAATGCATTGCAATATGTCCTCCCAATTCTTCATTTTGGGAACGATTCCAAGCTTACAAACCAATCTTAATGCAGCACCAGTAAAGATTGCTGAAACAACTGAGCAAGGAAGCTCGCTGTTCAAGGCCAAACGGGTTGAGGGCACCCACAATTACATTTTTCAGGTGCCGTTTTGGGACAAAGGTGGTTCTCATCAACTTGTTCATATTCGGGCATTTTGAACTTGGTTGGCAGTTCTTGCTTCGGGGGAACAAGGACAGAGTCATGTCCACCACTTCCTTGTGTGTCTTGAGGGCAGTATTAGACCTTTCCAACAATTCCAGCTTCTCTCTCATTTTTCCCCTTTCTAGAGCTTTCCAGCCTCAGCAAAGCAGTTCTGGAAGGGCATGTCATCCGGTCTAAGGGCAATGGTTTTGGTTGTTCAGCAGCAGGACCTGATTAGAGGTAGTAGGCCCACTTCCCCCCGCGAAAGCCCCATTTCATTTACCACCGGCCTAGTTCAGCTTATTAGGGCAGTCCTCTGGGCAGCCAATGCCCTCATTCATTTCTAACCTCCATTCTGGCTTCCAAGTTGTTCGATGAGGTTTTTGGATCGTTTCAGTGAGTGATGCATGGGTTTGCAGTCGGGGTTGTTGGACTTGTGGATGAGAGCTCAGTTGGTGTTTCCGAGTACGGTGTCTTTGGAAGGGATACCTGTAAAAGGACATAGTCAAAAATGATTAGACTTTCCTATATAAGGTGTTTTCCAATAGGTAATGTGAGATAAGTGGTGAGGTAGGGTAAGGTAGGGTAAGGTACTTTGGACTTGACCCTTGTGATGTGGGGTGGTATGACCAAACAATGTAAGGTGTAGCGTTGGTAGGTAGGACACCTAGGATAGGACCCAATGGTTTGATGTCATAGTAAGGTAGATGTGCTTAGGGTTGGATACCTCGACTTTTCGAGGCCCTAAGTTCTCAAAGAAGATTTTTTTTGGGCCCTTAAGGGGCCAAAATGTGAATTTTTGGGCCTTGGAGGCCAACCATGTGAGTTTTGGGCTTTTGAGGGTGATAGTACTGTAGGCGTGACTGGCACTGATGCTGGCACTTGAACAGGGGGTACCTGTAAGTATAAGGGTAATTTGATTAGGGTACGGTGGGTAGTATTTGTGTATCATGGTAGCTGATGTGAGGTAGATCGACTCTTTGTCCAACTGTGCATGACTAAAAGGAATATTCCTATTCTTTTTAATGTGATCATATGTCATGAATACGCACAACATCACGTCGTAATCTGTTTTAATGATATGAATCGCATCATTGGGTGCATACAGTCTTAAAGGATAGGTTCTATAGGCTATGACACAAATAAGGCTTATTAAGGACCCTTGAACCTTGAGCATGGATATACCTAACCACATGTAAACAAAGAGTTTCGCGTGGGTTTCCAACAGTACGCATGCCCCATTGGCCATCCCCAAAAGATTAGGATGGTTTGGGTAACAGTAGACTTTTGGCGCTGTCCCGTCGACATAATTCAAAGGAGACCTGTTTCGATCAGCGCTACTTGCTATCCAGACTCAGAAGTTTGAACAGAGAGAGATAAGAATTCATGTTGAAATTCTATTTTTTATGCCAATGGAGAAAAAAGATTCTCAATCGTGCAAATAAATCAACAAATTTAAATGATTTAAGTAAATTTCAAATAGGTTCCAACTTTCCCTTATTAACCTTCTTAAAGAAAGAATACTTGAATCCTGCTAGGGGTACCTGCGAACCAAAAGCATAGATAAAATAAACCCTAAAGAAGGGCAGTTATTTACTAATAGCAATGTAGTCCTCTTCATTGCAAAATATTACAATTCCCCAGCAGAAGCGCCAAAACTGTGAACCCCTCCCCAAAAACATCAAATGCATGTGAATGCATGTGACTAAGGAAAGAAATGCACGTGATGTGTGAGCGCCACTGTTAAATTATTTTAGGGGTAAACTAGGAAAAAACCAGCTAAGTGACTCCAATTTTAATTAGCCTAGTTACCAGATTAATTAACCAAATGTTTAAGGCATGGTCCTTTCGACCCGAGGTGATCCCGAGGACTATGTCATGCTGATAAACTAACCAATGCATGAAGCTTTGCCAAGCGAGGATGCAATTGGACCAAATGAAAATTTTGAGTGAATTGACTTGCCGCTCGGGTTAAATCCCTAACGTGCCTACGTTTACTTCCGTTGGAATGAGATCAAAAGATCAAAGTCAACGTAGTTCGATAGGCCTTCTTTGAAGGGCTTTGAATGGGTATGCTTAATGCATGAGTGTGTGTATGCTTCATGCATTTTGTTGAGGCATTTTGCCAAGGAATTGATTGATTTGATTTGGCGTTTGTTGCCAAAATGTTGATTGGGCAATTTTATTGCCAAAAACTGACTGATTTAAGGCTTCTAGCCAAAAAGAGTGATTTAGGCAATTAGATTGCCAAAGTGTTGATTTTAATGGCTTTTAGCCAAAAGATTGATTTAGGCAATTGTTGCCAAAAATTGATGTGATTTAGGCGATTGTCGCCGAAATTGATTATTTTAAGGCTTTTAGCCAAAATAAGTTGATTGGGGCGATTTATTGCCAAAAGTTGATGATTGGGCGATTGTCGCCAAAATTGATTGCTTTAAGGCAATTTATTTGCCAAGAGCAATTGTTTGAAGGCTTTTAGCCAAAAATTGTGATTTAAGCGATTTTGTCGCTAAGAAAAGGTTTAATCTCACTTATAGGCAATTTGTTTGCAAAAATGTTGATTTAAGGCTTTTAGCCAAAAGATTGATTTAGGCAATTGTTGCTAAAAATTAATATGATTTAGGCGATTGTCGCAAAAATTGATTATTTAAAGGCTTTTAGCCAAAATGATTGATTTAGGCAATTTGTTGCCAAGAAAACGTGTTTAATTAAGACCTTTTAGTCACAATTATTGATTGATTGGACTTAAGCCGAAACTGTTTGAAATAAAGGTGATTATACCATAGTTATTAATTAACTAGGCTTTAGCCAATATTGTCGGATTTTGGCTTTTAATACCACGATTATTAATTAACCAGCCTAAATTCATTTACTGAGGCAATTTGTTTGCCTTAATGATACCATGGATGCATTTAATTGCATTGTAGAATTATTAGAAGTAGAAGAGAAGCATTGCGATGAAGTGCTAAAATTAAATAGCAGAGTTTAGTTTCATGTACCTGATTTAAATCGACGGGCCACTTCTTAACCCAGGTTAAGCCCTCGTTAAGGGATATTTAATTATTCAAATTTATATGATACCAATTAACAAAGCAGAAGCGATAAATCTTCTAAATTAATGCAAGAAAGCAGTAAAGATCGCAAGATGAGCGTGGGGGAAAGGAGCGTCCGTCACACAGACTGGTGTCTCGAACCATGTGTAATTAGGACAGTCTGATGACACCGTACTTGCCAGCTACTAAGCTGGGATTAATAATTCATTACCATGGTTAAGTCGCATAGGAGCAAAAGGCAAAGATGTAAGAAGAAACTGTGAAACTCGCTCATGTACCACCAGGGCAAGTCCATCTTGACTCCCCCGAGGTGAGATCTTGAAAAATATAGTCCAGTCTTCAATAGGCTCGCCAGTCAAACGGCGATGGACGCTCGGACATGTAGACACGGCTTTATAATCGAACATCATTGTGCTGATGGCAGTCCATCACCTGCAGGTTCTCAAAAGCCCACAACTGCAAATGCAAAAAATAAAATAAAATAATATATATATATATATAATATTATATATTATATATATATATATAATTATATATAATTATATATATATAAAGAGAGAAAAAGAGCTTGTTAAGTCGACAACCTGCAAAGGGTGGCTTAAGTAAAATTAGAGTATATATAATAAAATAAAATAAAAAATAAAAGAATAAGAAAAGCAAGAAAAGGAAAAATGCATTTACTTGCAGTGGAACCGGACTCCCCATCAGACTAAGTACTGAGCCAAGCTCTCGAGCATGTTCTTCCAGTCAAGTAAATGTTTCGACAAGAATAAATGGAAAGGGCGTGTATCGCCTAGCCATTTGCTCAATTATGGGCACTAGCCTGAGGCTCCCGTGGCCATCAATGCCACTAAATAGAAAGTACTGACTAAGAAATGCAGAAACAGACAAGTAAAGGCTAGTACGGGCTAGTGGGGTCCATACTCGACGCACGATCTACAAATGGTCGCAGGGGCAGTACATCAACATCGAAATCATAAGACAGAATCTCATAAGCCAAGAAACCGAAAACAAGCAAAATCAGCTGAAGCAGTGTCATATCTAACCAGGGCAGCGCAGGAACCTCCTCAACCATGGGTATTCTCCCGAAAATAATGTTGAACTCTTCAAGCAATGGACAAATCTCAAAATCATTATGATGAAATAAGTTGTCGGAAGAATCAAAGTGGTTAATCAACCACTGCAACAATCCAGGTTGAACCTGAATGCTCTAGTAGTAGCTTAGCCCGTTGAGTTCGAATGGTGAAAGCAAATCCCAATCATCACAGCTGAAACTGCGAAACAATGCTTGAAATGCAGGTGCCAAGGACTGATCCATGAAGAATGGAGAAGAAATGAAGAGTTTGGGAAAGTTTTTGGGTGAAGGCTTCGTCTGGAATGATAGAAATGAGCTTTTGAAGTGTATAGTTGTGTTATGAGCTTTTATAGTAAGGAATAAAAGGACCATTTGACAGCTGGCTGCCACCGTAGCTCTAGTGGCGCACGCCATAGTATAGTGGCGTGCACCACTAGTTAGCGGACAGCTGAAAAATGTGTTGTCCTCCTGCTTTTCAACTTTCAGGCTCAATAAACAGTGTAAATATCACGAATTCACTTGAGTTCACGTAAAATCACATGTTTTTATGCAAAATTACGTGTCACACGAGCACGATTTTGTGGGCTTAAGCACGAAATTTCTAACCATAACTGGCCAAAGAGCCTTTTCCCCTGTGTTGTCAAAATTGTTTTGCAGGTACTTCGCAAAGCGGAGCATTTCAAACTATAAGTCCCCTGAGGCAAGAAAATCCAAAGCCCTTCAAAGAAGGAAACGTCCAAAGGACAACCTCCCCAAGTGGAGCATTTCAGAACCAAGCAATCCCAGATGGCGCACCCCTGAAGCCATCCCAGGTGGCGCACCCAAGCCCTTCACAGAAGGCACTCATCCGTTAAAGCCGTCCCAAGTGGCACACCTCTGAAGTTGTCCCAAGTGGCGCATCTCCTTTCGCATTCCATGTCCAAAGGGTAACCTCCCACAGTGGAGCATTTTAGAGCCAAGTGTCCCAAGTGGCACACATAAGCCTTTCAAAAAAGGCACTCATCCGTTAAAGCCATCCCAAGTGGCGCATCTCCTTCCGCATTCCATGTCCAAAGGATAACCTCCCACAGTGGAGCATTTTAGAACCAAGCCGTCCAAGGTGGCACACCCAAGCCCTACAAAGAAGGCACTCATCTGTTGAAGCTGTCCCAAGTGGCATACCCCCGAAGCCATCTCAAGTGGCGCATCTCCTTCCGTATTCCATGTCCAAACAACAACCTCCCATAGTGGAGCATTCCAAATCTTTTAAGCCATCGTTTGGCACACCGCATTTTATCAAAGCCGACAACTGGCGCAATCGCCGCCTGACAATCACCGTAATGGCAATCCACATTAACAAAGCCGCCAAAATGGGACACCTCATCTATTTAAGCCATTCAAAGAGCACAAGCCAGGTAAGTATTTTCTTACTCACACGTCTACTTTATACTTTGATGACATTTTGCTTAAAAAGAAAAATATTATCAAAATGGGGGCAAACTGTAAACGCTCAAATTTTGCCCCTAAAAGGTTCATTGATGATATACCATTTTTTACATAAATTTGGATCAGGATTTTTGATCACCCTAGTTCTCGGACCAAAGGTCCGTGGCTGAGATTATATATGTGTTTAACCATTTTTACTTTTTTGGATTATCGGGCGCCCGGAGCACTTCTCGATTAACCGCCTCATTTTGCATGCCATCCAGTCTGATTTGGTAAAAATGGGCTCAGCCCTATTGCGAGGCAGCCAGTGGCGTTTTGCCACGTCGGCCCATAAAATGGGGCCATCCACCCTCATTTGCCTATAAATAGGCATTGGGGGGTGTGCCTTAAAGGATGACTTTTAGTGATTGAAGAGGAAACTCTTGATTTTTGAAAACTCAATATAGAAATTAAAGCAAATTAGTATTTCACTTTGTTCTAAGATTGAGATTCATTGATTTCCCATTGAAAAATCCCTAAAGATTAACTAGAAATCCTAAAAATCACATTTACTAATCTTCGATCTCGGATTATTGGATCAAAAACCAAGTGTTTGGGTTTCTTCATCCATTTTTAAACCAATCTTCAAAGAAATCACCAAAAGGTAGTTTCTGAGAACCTTTAACTCATCATTTCGTCTTTTCCTTTCCTTTTCCGATGTTTTAAGCATTATATTTGGTCTAGTTGTGAGGAAAACCTAAAATCAACCACTAGGGAGTTTATATGCCTCTGTGGCGCACGACCTGAGTTAGTGGGGCAAGCCACTATATATGTGTGGCCTGCGCCACAAGTCTATGGCTCACCCCACTTCTGCCCAGAACTCTTATTTCTAACTCATCTTTTGCCTAAAGCCTTCCTGATTTGGGAAGGGCCATGCGCCATTACATGGGGCACACGCCACACCCTTGTGACGCATGCCCCTTCCCCCTGTGGCACCAGACTCTTCGATTCAGAGGTTCAGATTATAAAATAATCAATATATGGTCCCGATTCGGAGATCTAGTGGCCAAGCTCCAACCTTAAGTGGTCTAGATGCGTATTTGGCCACAAATGAATCAAATAAATAATAAAAACAAGATTGAGAGCAATGATTGGTGTATTTGTTCATCCTTCAAGATGAACATCAAGGCCATGAGCTTAAATCTGGTTTAATCATTTAAATTCTCGTCTTTTAATTAATGTTCTTTACATTTCAAGAACTTTATTATTCTATCATTTAATTTTATGCCTTTTAATTTAATGTATTACGCTTGTTATTACACTAACCCTTTAATTCACTGATCTTGTATTAGGAACATGCATCATATTTCCATCTTGTTAATGAATGAATGATTGTTGGTTGGGAATGTATGATCTTTAATTCCGTGAATAATGTCTATTTTATGCTTGTGTTGGTTGTATGGATGTTTACTATTGTTATGCTTTAATGATTTATTATTGCAAAATGTATGATCTTTAATGATTTATTATCGCAAAATGTAAAGAGATCTTAATGGATCTCAATATGTGCTTGTATGTAATATTGTTTGGGTTGGAAAATTTGGAGGTTAAAGGGTAGATTGTAATAGTAGGTGATGGGATGTATTCTTTTTCTCCTCCCCCTTTCTTTATGGATGTTTTATTTTATGCTTTTATGCTTGAGATTATTTGTATGATTGTCATTTCTTCAAGGTTGCATTAAAATCATTTTTGCATCTCAATTTTAGTTAATCATGTTATTATTAATTGTGAATTATTTGACAATGAGGAGGCCGATTTAACCGGGCGACAGGGTTACTTAACACTTTCCCCTATCGTACCTAACTCCCGGACCCCGGCTCTGGTCTAAAACCGAGTTAGTCGATTCCAAAGAATCGACTAATTCGAGAATTTCCCCTAATAAGGGTGGAGACTCCAAAATTAATAAAACTCTTATTAAAGTAAGAAAACCATTTTCTGAAGATAAACGAATGGGATATATAAAAGAAACTAATTTATTAAATAAAATCAACCAACCCCTTTCGATTCTTTCAAAATTCCATTTCAGAAGAAACCCGATATCCTCAGAATTCTATATGAGATTTAGTGAGGGCGGCAATCAAATCCTCTAAATTCTTTTTTTTTCTCTTTATCCTCAAAATTTGAAGGGTATTGGTGATTCCAACCCTGTAGTGAAGGATTCCAATGCCAACGGTAGTCAAAATTTGCCATATCATTTAGCATGTGAAGTACATTTTCATAACTACTTTCTGGAACGTGAATACTAGAAAATCCACTATCCATCCAACTTCTTTTTTCTTCATCTAATGCAAAGTAGAACAAGAAATTGAGATATTTATTTATAAAGTTATGATAATGAAATCTCTCCAACAAATCATTAAATCTTGCCCAAGTAGCATAAAATGGCTCTGAATGTTGTTGACTAAAACTTGCCACTACTTGTCGATGAAACATCTCAAAATATTTCACAAGAAAATAATGAAAATAAAAATCAATGAAAACAAAGAAAAACTACAAATAATATAAACAAATATTTCAATTGACAAATGACAAAAAATTAAAATAAAAAATGTCATAAATTAATAATAGGCTAATTGGTATTGATATTGGTAACGCCAATCCTCAGTAACAGTGCCAAAAACTTGACAGGCTAAATTCGCAAGTGCACGAAATTGCAACAAGTAATAAAGAATGAGTTGAGTATCGTTCCCACAAGAATTGTATACCAAGTACCAAAATTGTTTTAACCTACTATTATCTAAACGACAATAAGAAGAATAATAGTAAAATAAAAAAAAATGAAATGGAACAATGAATAAGAGATCAAGCGAGATAATTTGATGAAAAGAAATCAAGGATTAAAGACTACTAGAGATTTTGACTTCACTTAATTCTATCAAATTTATTTTATTAGTTTGATAATTAATTCAAATTTTGACTTCACTTAATTCTATCAAATTTATTTTATTAGTTTGATAATTAATTTTAATTGTTCAAGTAGGGGAAATAACCCTAAAATCGCTAACAAGCTTTCCCAAAGTATTATTAGCTATTTTAACTCGGTCTAATTACCTATCTTCCAATAGTGCAATCAAACATGAGTTACATCATTAAGTTTTATAGTTTTGTCACAATCCAAAATCATTGGGCCGAACTGGCACTAGGGCCTAGGTAAGCTTAAGGCCCTCGAGGCCCGTAGTAAGCCGAACTCACATGAATCCAGTCCTTTAAACCAGTTTTAAGGATAATAAGCCCATAATGTGACGTTTTTAATTCATACTGTCAATTTATATTTCTGGCCCAGCTTTTACATTTCAAATAATTCATAGCTCGGGCCTATAACTTTTTTATTATATCATTAACATCATCCATAATATGGGCAAACTAGTCCATTCGTACTTTTTGAGAGTCAACTAGAAAATTCACAGGTTTATTGATTAACACATCAATAACTTTTACATGATAAATTGTAATCTATGACTCCCTATCTGTGGAGCTCAGTAAGTAGATATGGATACATTTTTTTACATAGTACTGCATATTTAAATATTATCAAAATCTGGTAATTATCACTATAACTCTCGAGGAAGGAAGCAGAGCTTAGTGAATAATAATATATAATGTATAACCCAAACAATCACACAAGATGCTTTCCGCATTTATATGATGAATACATGTCCAATCAAGCACATGTCACAATATCAGCGTCCACAATAATACCATCTTCAAATAATCACATCAAATGGAGATTAGTCAGTGGCGTCACAAATTCCTGAACAAGCCGATCCCCCATAGATGACCAACTAGTCTATTCCTCACTTGACCAGTCCTCACATTATTTATCCATTCTCTCTTTCTTTTCCATTTCCAATAGGAGGCCACCCTGTGGTTTCGCCATATCATTCATCTCATATTTTATCAGGTGCACACAGGGGCGCCCATCTCCTATACATGGCCAATAGTCCTGGACCATTCTCACAATCCACTTCATCCCAATTCGACCCACAAACAAGGCATATTATAGCCACATCACAAGTAGTTCAATCAACTCATATAATGTAGAAAATCACATAAAAGATCATTATGCACATATGATTGTAATTTATGGAATGTATATAAATATATAATTTTCATATGCTTATAATATTATAATTTATATGATGATCATAATATAAATAATGTTATTTTTATAATATAGTATTAAAATAGTGAAGGTCGAGTATCATTTGTACATATATTTATAAGATGCGAAATGGTCGATGAATGTATGCAAATAATGGTATGCATCATTTATTATTATTCACAGTGATAACAGATAGAGCAAGCTTTAGCTTGGATTTTTGATTAACAGGAGCGGTACACGAAGTTGGACGATTTAGATAAAACACAAATATAAAGAAAACACTGGAGTAAACATATGACTTCTGTAACATCCTACTGAATCGAATCGTTGCATATACATGAGTCGAGTCGGGTCGAACTAGAAACCGGTTAACGCCAGAGTGGGGTAAAATGGGATAGTGGGGAAAATGGATGTTACCATAAATAAGCTTGGACTTAATTGAATGAAACATAAAGATGTAGACTCAATTGCAATAAAAGTATAAGGATTAGGACTTACTTGCACTAAAATAGAAAGTTTAGGTATGAAATTGTAACCTATTGAAAATTTAGGTACTATTTGGTAATTTTTAACATACAATCATTGATATATTGGCGCTTTCCCGAGACTTCCATTTCATTTTCCCTTTTTCATCTTCATCTTCATCTCCTTCATCTACCTTACTATGCCACCTTCCTTTCTCCATCAATTTTAATGGTATTCAAGCATTAAATTCAACCTCTATTTTATCCATCCTTTCTCCATCACTTTTCATGTGATTTAAATACTAAATTCAACCTAGAACTCTATCCAAGTAAGTAGCCTTTCTTAAATTTCATACTTTTGTGATATTTTAGATGATTTATAAGAGTTATGATGTAAAGGAGAGGGGAGCTCAAAGTTGGAGGAAAGTTGGAGGAAAAGGAAGCTAATAAGAAGATTTAAAGCTCTTTTGGTTAAAGGTTTGATATCTCTTTTAGTTTTTCATATTTTCTTGCATGAACACTTCTGTAGTATGTGGATAATGCAAAGATATGTTGCTGAATGTTGAATTAGAGGTCTGTAAATGTTGATAAAGCATGGGATGAATTGAATGAATGAAGTAGACATTGAATTCATGCTAAACCAGGTTTGTTGGATCACTGACTAGTAACTTAACCCTGATTTTGACTCTGTTTAACGATGGAATTAGGGAGTGTTATAGAAGAGTTATTTGTTCCTATTTTGTTCCTCTATGGTTTTACGCTGTCCATGAGTTTTATGAATCACCTAATTTGGCAGTTAATAAATTTTGAGAGAGAGATATGACCAAAAGTTAAGGACTAGGCAGGCTGGAAGGCTGGAAACCACCAGTCTGGGCGGACTGAACGTTGCTCAATTAGGTAAATATTTGACTACCTTACCAACGTCATTAAGAGATGTGGTAGAAGACAAATTTGTACCCTAATGTGTTAACTAACCATAGAATTCAGAATCACTTAAATTGGAGTTATAAATTGAGATCTGTGACCAAAATAGTATAAACTGGGCAGGCTGGAACCCAACAACAGGGCAGACTGACAGTTGCTACTTGAGCTCAATATGTGACTACCTTGCCAACGTAATTAAGAGATGTGATAGAAGAAAACTTTGTACCTTAAGATGTTTAGAAGTACAAAATTATGTAGGCCTAATGGTTAGCTAACCATTAGAATGTAGGAATCACCTAAATTGAGTTATAAATTGAGAGACTATGACCCAAAATAGTATAAACTTGGGCAGGCTGGAAACCAACTAGGCGGCTACCCCGACTGGCAGTTGCTACTTGATGCCTCAATATGTGCACTAACTTGCCAACGTAATTAAGAGATCGTGCATAGCTAGAAGAAAAACTCTTGTAACCTTAAGATGTTATCTAACCATATAATTTAGAATAAAACCTAACATTGGACGTAATACAGAAAGAGTTTCATGCTAGGATTAGTGGAAACATTGTAGAAAGAGTTATGCTAGGATTTGTGAAACATGTACAGGCTGCCTGGCAGATTTCAAGAACACATTAGAAAAATGATGTTGGAATGCATATGTAGATTCATTCACCCTAAAATTATTACTGCATTTTACCTTCTAAGTGAACTTAAATTCAAACTAAGAATTTCCCTAATCTGAATGGTAAAATTTAGTTACATAAATATTAGTAAGAATTGCATCGCGGGTGCAATAGCTAGAGTATTTCCATGCAAGTTACTTTATACGTTATCACTGGTATGCGTTATTCCTCATTAGATATTTTCTAAATAATTCTTGTATTATCACAATACACATAATATGCTCCATTAAGGTTAGCCAGAAACCACGTAGATAAGACTATGTCATGACATAGGATAGCAGATCTGCGCCCCATACAGTTTGGTACTCCAGCTATAGGCTGTTGAGTGGATATGATTTATATTGATGTTTTATACCTAGCTACAGGCTTGTTGAAGTTGGAGAGTGATTCTTTAATATATGACGGGCCATACAGCACAATAACCAATGCCTATAAAGTATTTCATAATCCAGTTTCAAATATTTTACTAGTTCATATTTATAGAACAGTTCTATCTTATCTACTTTGGTTTCAACTATAACCTTATGGAAGCCATGTCAGTTATGTGAATTTATTAATTTATATAATTTTATAACGATGGTTAATAAAAAGTTTGACAAAATTTATTACATAAGAGCATCATGAACAGCAGGTTAAAATCATGTAAAACGTATAGATGATATTAATCTGCTAGTATAATGAAGTTGTTATTGGTTAACCAGAGTCGAACAATCAAAGGGTTTATAGTACTTCTTTGGTCAAAGTTGATCCAACAAACCTGGTTTGAGCATGAGAATTCAAATGTCTAATTTCATTTCATTTTCAATTCAATCCCGCATGTTTTATCACCATTTTACAGACCTCTAATTCAACATTTAGCAACAATTATCTTTGCATTACATTCAATTCATCCCATGCTTTATCACCATTTACAGACCTCTAATTCAACATTCAGCAACATATCTTTGCATTATCCACACACTACAGAAGTGTTCATGAAAGAAAATGTGAAAAACTAAAAGAGATATCAAACCTTCAACCAAAAGAGCTTTAAATCTTCTTCTTAGCTTCCTTTTCCTCCAACTTTGAGCTCCCCTCTCCTTTACATCATAACTCTTATAAATCATCTAAAATATCACAAAAGTATGAAATTTAAGAAAGGCTACTTACTTGGATAGAGTTCTAGGTTGAATTTAGTATTTAAATCACATGAAAAGTGATGGAGAAAGGAAGGAGATGAAGAGAAAGATAAGAGGAGATGAAGAGGAAGATGGAGATGAAGAAGAAGACGTTGAAGATGAATGAAGATGAATGAAAAATTGAAGAAAGCAACTTGTAATATGGAAGTTCTTCCTTGGTGTTAGGTTCCAAATATATCTTTAGTTGTCAGCCGAGATTATATTATTATTTAACTTGTAGGTTTCGAGACATGGATCCGTAGAGATATCAGCTTAACAACACTGCTTGGGCAGTTTCATCTTGTGGAAGACTATTCAGTCTTTCAGGTAGCTACTCATTTGATATTTTTGGATTCTGTACTAATCCTTTATTACTATGGCATGTAACATGGTGACACATATATATTGGGCTCCATTTCATATATTGATTTAAATTAGTATCAATATCTATGTTAAAAATATTAAGTATCATATCTATATTTTCCTAATGTAAAAAGCAACAGCATTGACATCATATCCTAGCATTACAAATGATAATTAGCATTGAGAAGACCAATAGGTTTCAAAACCAGATTTGTAGACGTTCTCAGCTTCGAAGATTCATTTTTTGAGTTATACGTGGGCCATGGTACCGGGAAATGGATGTTACAATACTTCTCTTAATATAAAATTTAACAGAATTAATTTAAAAATGGAGATTCGCTAAATAATATTTGCTATGGCTAATACTAAATCCTTATCAACATCTTTAACAACATTTCCGCCTAAATATGACTTTCTACCCTGTTTCGAAAGTACTACCTTATTTTTAATATAATACTACTTAATCAATTAATTACTGACACACACAGCACATCATTATATCTTCGGGCAATTCATCAATTTATAATATCCAAGCGGACATAAAAATAGCAATTTATAAACCTTTCAATCTCCTTAAGATTTATTAAACCTTCAAAAATAAATCTTTTTCAAATCTGAATCTCAGTAAATCGTCCATACTATCATTCTAGTTTAAACCACTCAGAATTAATATTTTCCAATTAACTTATATATCTCTTTATAAATAAACATATAATTCACCATATATATAAATTCATATTGACAATAGTCCTAATTTTCCGGGAATACTATTACCTTTTCTACTCACTATAGGTTTCCCTATATATACATAAGTATTTTCGGGAACATCGTCCAAAAAAAGTATATACTTGTTTAAGTATGTTAATTGTAGTAGATCCCACTTTTTTTATCAGTTCCATCACGAACCTCAAATAAGATATATCCAATCTCCAATGTTATTATTAAAAAAGTATATTACACATTGTCACAATATTGAATAGGGTTTTGTTTTATGAATTCAATAACCTAAGTGTGATTTGATATTAGCATGAAAGGACATAGGTTCAACCAGATTGTAGCGTCTCAGCTCGGTTCATTTGAGTTAACGGGTGGACCGGGAAGGGATGTTACAACTTCTCTTAAATATGAAATTAAAGAATTAATTTAATGGAGATTCGCTAAATATATATTTGCTATGGCTAATCTAAATCTTATCAACATCTTTAACAACATTTCCCCTAAAATATGACTTTCTACCTGTTCAAGTACTAACCATTTAATATACTTATCAATTATTACTCACACAGCACATCCATTCTTCGGGCAATCAATCAATTTAAATATCCAACCGCCATAAATAGCAATTTATATTCAATTCTTAGATTATAAATTCAAAATAAATCTTCAATCTGATCTCAGTAAATCGTCATATATCATTCTAGTTTAACCTCAAAATTAATATTTCCAATAACTTATATATCCTTTTAAATAACATAATTCACCATCATTATAATTCATATGACATAGTCCTAATTTCGGAATAACTATTACCTTTCTATCAATAGGTTCCCTTTTACATAAATTATTTTCGGTCTCCAAAATAACTTGTTAAGTATTTAATTTACTTCCTTTTTCAGTTCATCACTCAAATGTATTCCAATCCAAGACTTTACAAAGTATTCCTTCATTTTGATAGGTTTGTTTATGAATTCATAACCTAAGGTGATTAACTTATGAAACCCCCATGAGTCAAATCATATAGTTTCCACATTAAGTTATTCTTCCCATGTAATTTATTGCCTTTTTCATATCAAAAACCCTTCTCCTAATAGTGATGAATGAAGTAAATCAATTTAGGGGAAAAACTCTACCTGGAAACATTAAGTTCAATAATAAATTATACTATGAACAAGAAAAAGGAAATCTAATATTATAAATTGAAATGGAAATTAAACTACATCAAATCCCTAGTATGAGAATTTAGTTCAACATAGTAATTAAATTAAATTCAAATAAACTTGTAAATTTTCCCATAATCAACATTAATATTGAAAATAAAATAAGAAGAGAGTTTAGAAAATAAAACTAGTCGACAATTAGCTTGTAGTGGTTCCTTGAATCTTGATCTCCAACTTGATTGCTTGAAGTCTTGTAAAGAGAAACAATGTAGAGAAAAGAATACGGAATAATGGATGTGATGTAAATGGATCCCCTAATTTGTGTAGAGATTTCTCTTTATATAGACTTCATAGGGCTTCTTTGAGTCTAATCAGGAAAACCACCTAACTTGTTGAGGAAGAAATGGAATTACAATAGGAAACCAGTAAATCTTGTATACTTCCAAATTAGGAGTCCAAGTTGATCAATTATGATAGAACTCGAATTAGGTAGTAGTTTTATGGTCCCCACTCTTCCTTATTTGATATTTAGCAAATCCCTAATTAAATCTAAGACGAGATCAAAACAATAAAGGAAGAAAATCTTAACAGTTAAATAAAAACATAAATAAAATTAAATAAAAACTAATTTAAGTAAATAAGAATGCTAAAAATCCTAATAAAAATTATATTGAAAATAATATAAAAAAAACACCTATCACTACACATCAAATTGGAAAGAAGATAGTCACTTAACGATAAGGAATTCATAAGGCTACACATACCTCTATGGTTTAGCCAAATGACGCTCCACATCAAAAGGTAACTTTCTCTATCATTCAAGCATCAAAATTTCATGCATAAACTATGTGTAGCATGAAGGAACAGTCATTGCACATAATTTCACTCTACATGAGCAAAACCACAATTTTCTTATCATGAGAAAAACCATTTACTTAAACACTTAACTAAAGCATATTTACCAACTCTTAGCCACATATTCAATATTATAAATTAGAGGAGAATTGCCACTTAAAAAGCAAAACAAAACTTAGGTACATGCATTACTTAGGTTCAGCTAAACTAAGGACTAAGAGAAATAAAGCTCTTCTTTGAGTTTTAAGAATTCTAACATAGAAGAGTTCTCATCATTTAAAAGGGAGCAAACTCAACCTCACGACCCATATGTGGTTCGGTCAAAGCAAGAAGGAAGGGAGGGAGAAATGTTCTCATGCAATTGGACTTTCTCGTAGGTTATTCAATCACCCAAGAATATAATTAACCATTAGAACACATCATTCAAGCCAAAAATCACAAAATCTCCAAAATTCTATCATCGAACAATTGAAAATTAAAGAAAATGATTAAGGAGATGAAGTTTATGAGCACTAACCTTTTAATTAAGCTTTTAGAAGCTTAAAAAAAACCACTGAAGCTATGGACTTTCCCCTTGTCCATCTTGGAGGGTTCTCCTTTCTCTAAACAAGAGAAAGTAGGAAATTCAACTCAAAGAAATCAAAAAGAAAGAGAAGAATGCATGGAGATGAAGAAATGCAATAGCATGACTTGAAACCTATAAATCAACACAAAACTCAAATTAAAACTCACTTGAACTATATAGGAACTCCAAGTTTTCTTGAATTCTACAAGCCCAAAATCACCAATAAAGCTTCGATCTTCCATAAAAGTTACTAGCTTAGGGTTTGATTAGGTTTAGTTTGAGTAGTTCTTGAGGAAAAATCCAAAGAAAAAGAAGAGAGGGAGAGCTAGAAGGGTTCGGCCAACCATATAGGAAACAAAGGGAAGAATGGGAGATAAGAAAAGAAAGAAAGAAAGACTTATATAGTGTAGGGTATAAGTTTGAGGGGTAGTTTTGTAATTTTCAACACCTTCCTTAGGGAGTTGTTGATGAAGGGTGAAGATTTAACCTAGGAAATTCTAATCCATTGGTCCTAACCACTCCTACAACAACTCTTTAAAATTTCATTTTCCATGCAAAACTCATCAAACTTGTTCAACAATATTAATTCTCAAATTTTCTAATTTCTAAAAACACTGAAACATTATTTATTAATTACTTAATTCCTACAAATAAATTCATAGCTCATTTTCTATAGATAAAAATAATGCATGGATGGACCAAAATAAATAACAAAAAATATTAATTGTGAATAATAACATTAACATTTCCGAGCTGAAAAATATTGATTCCCATTCGGATGATACTATTCACAGCTCAGTAAGTCATTATTCATAACACAAAAAAGTCAAGATGATACAAAGATAATCAAGAAAAATGGAAAGAAAATGACAAACAAAAGATGAGTTTCAACTTTGTAGAGAGAATTCTGGATAGCGAAATGTTGCACTCTTATACCATAAGTTGCAATTAGAGTTTTGTCCTTTTCATTTTTAATATGCCTAATTAGTATCCCAACTATACCTGTCTTCCTATATAATCTATTAACTGAATCCCGTATTGTGCTACTTGAGTTGCTTGGATTTGGAGTCTAGATAATTACCAAAATAGCAGCTGGTAATGGTGTTAGTAAAACATTCCAGTTGGCAAGTGAGTATTAGAGTTTTAATTGGAAGATCTGTATTCGATATCCAACTATTTGAACCGTAACTGTAATCCATCAGTCGGTCTGGCAATATATGCACACACATTTACTTTACCTGAAAAATAGTTTGATATCTTCTATTTTGAATGGGTTTAATGCCCTGGAAAAAAACATTTTAATGTTCTCACTAGAAATGTATTTATATTTCTTTTAAAAAAATTTCATGTTTTTACTTATTTTTTTCATGTTATAGTTTCATCCTTTCTCCTAGAGGTAAGTTTGATGAACTTATTTTCTTTAGTTTTATTTTGATGTAAGTTGATTTTTTTTTCCTTTTAATATCTGGTTTGAAAACGCTAGCTATTTTTCAAAATATTTTATAGATAATTGATTTCGCAGTCTTTGTTTGTGAAATTTTTTGAATAACAATCTAATATCCCCAAGGGTATCTGACCTGATCTTCTACACATTTAATGTCATGACAAATGTAAGTAGATACGGATTTGTGGGAGTTCGTCCGCATGAAGCTGCTCATTTATTGGCAGCTAGAAAGTTTTTACTATCAATCGCAAGTGTTGCATTTGTTTTTGGCCTTTATGATTGTAATAGAGATTGTTGGAAACATGATCAATGCAGTCTACAATATGTGGCAACTATCTTGGTTGCCCATCAACTTAATCTTGATAGTCCGTCGCATGAACGCTGCCTTTCATCTATATATTGGTCAGGCTAGAAAATGATTTTAAAATCTATACAAATTCGACAAATGATGTTGCATTTGTTTTTGGCCTTTTATGATTTGGTAATAGAGAGTTGTTGGAAACATGATCATGCAGTCTACAATATGTGGCAACTTCATTGGTTGCCCATCAACTTAATCTTGAAAAAAAAAAAAAAAAAAAAAAAGATTTGGATTTTTCACATATCCACTTTATGAAATTAAAATATAGTGGTTTAATTTTAATTTGACTTAGTTAATTTGACAAATTTAATTAGAAGTTAAAATTTTAAATTTAATTTATTTTTAAATTTTATTGTTGATTACAAATGTTAACTTTTTATCCATATGGTTTTAATGGACCTAAACTAGAGTTAATATTGAAGCTTCTTTTCCTTTTAATTGATTTATTTAACACAAATTAATGTTTAAATAAGAGAACTAATTTTTACAAAATTAGCTAAATGTTAAATAGGGCCTTAAAAATACTACAATTTATAAAGTTACAAATTAGAAAATAAATAATGACTAGAATTTGATAAGTCCAAAACTTCATGAATTTAACATGATAATTTAACACAAATTAATGTTTAAATAAGAGAACTAATTTTTACAAAATTAGCTAAATGTTAAATAGGGCCTTAAAAATACTACAATTTATAAAGTTACAAATTAGAAAATAAATAATGACTAGAATTTGATAAGTCCAAAACTTCATGAATTTGAATTAGTTTAAAGAATTTGATAAATATATGACAACTAAAAGATATGTAGTTTAAACTCCAAAATTTTACACTACGTATTAGAAAATTAAAGATTTTTATTTTGGCAATGTGATTGTAGGAAACTCCAAAATTTAACATGAGAATTTAAAAAACAAAATGGATTAAAATATTTATTTTATCAAAATTGAAAAGAGAGTAAATCATGAAATTAAACAATTTTGTCTTACATTGTCTTTTTTATTTTTTATTTTTAATATTTATAAAATATATTTCAAATTATACTAAATGATAAAGAAAAAAAAGAATAAGTATTGAGAGCAAATATTTGTGTGACTACTTGCTCGAAGGAAGACTATAAGCTATGAAAAGAGTTCATTGCTTACATTTAAAACTTGAAAAGTGAATTAAAAAAATTGCAAAATTCTTTCATTTTTCTATAAAAATTATGGAAAGCACATTTATATATCTAATTTTTCATGACTATATATACAACAAAAAATTTTAAATAACAACATAATTAAGTTCTAAATTTATTATTGTCACGACCCATTCCCGTGGGCCGGACCGGCACTAGGACCTGGGTGGGCTTAAGGCCCCCGAAGCCCGTAGTAAGCCTAACTTCTTTAAATTCCCCATTTTATTCATAATTATGGATTCAGGCCCATTAACTTGTTATACATATGCATCCAAAATACAGTTCATATATATTTAATTTAATCTGGACTTTCATTATTTATTTACAGCCCAGCTGGAATATAATTGCGGAACTCTACCTTTACATTCACATCATTATTTCTATCATTAACGGTCTTCTATAATAAGTATTTCAACTCCATAGGGCTTTTCATTCTTTTCTATTTACCTGAAAAAATAGTAGGCAGGGGTGAGCGCCAAACTCAAATGAGTAGGGTTAATAACCCTCTCAACCACACAGTCACACAGTATGCTAAAATATTTTTAATCTGGTATTCGTTTAACATCATAAGATCATGCAGTTTTGTCACACAAATGGCAATTAACACAACAATCACAATTATTATCACCTTCATCATAAATCACAATCACGTGGAAATTAGTCAGTGGAAGTTCACCAAAACCCCGATGAGCCGTCTCCCACATGGCTATCCTCTAACGTGTGCACCAGGGAGCGATCCCATCACTGGCGCGACCGTCTAATCCTCACTTGACACAGCCTCTCATTGTTTTCCATTCTCTTTTTCTTTTTCATACCAAAGGAGGCAACTCGGTGGTCTTCCATCCCAATCTAGATCACAGCGCTTACAATAGGAGGCCACCTACGGGCTGCAATCAAATCTAGATTTTCAGGTGCGAACAACAAGCGGCCATCCTGTGGTTAAGTGAACGGTAACGGTAGTGCAACGGGGGAGCCGATTCTCCCATTTACCCCGGCTAACGGTAATCCAGAATCCATATAACGGTAAACGGTAATCATAATCAGCGATCATATAACGGTAACGGTCTCACAAACCATGGTGACCACTTCATCCCAATTCCACACAAGCAAAGCACAGCAATATCACATCACAGCGAATCAAGCAATACAAATAGTGCAGCACGATATGGCAATTCAACAAAATAATGCATGATAACATTTAGCCGTGAATGCATGAATGCAGGTGGATGATACTAGTTATCTAACACTACTCACAGTTCTTTATTGTCCTTTAAAAGGACTGCCTTTTTTAGCCACATGCTTCCAGCTTTTGTCCTCGCATTTTGTATTTTATAAGCCTTTAAAATAAACAAGAAATTTCTAAATAAGAATTTTAATTCAAAAACTTCGGTTTACATATTCATTTATTTGTTTTTATTACCCGTCGGATCATTAACTTATCAAACTATAATGTATATTCAAATAAGTATCATTAGTAAATTAACGTTTTTGTTTATACTCTTCAAATAAGTATCATTAGTAAATTAACGTTTTTGTTTATACTCTTCAAATAAGTATCATTAGTAAATTAACGTTTTTGTTTATACTCTTCAAATAAGTATCATTAGTAAATTAACGTTAATATTCGTAATATCAAAATAAAGTACGCATTAGCCATGATATTAATTATACCAATGATTTGAGGAATCATTTCTATTGATTAATATAACTAGACATTATACCACCGATGTATTATAATTATTAATTTCCCTTTTTATAATGTAATTAATCATAATTCACGATATTTACAGATTAATTAGATTGATAATTTGAAACTTAAATATTTTTTTTTTTATTTTCGGTGAAAATCTTTATTATTCTTCAACTGCCTAGAAGTCCGATTCTATAATCGATGTCCATAAATTTCCAATTTTTACTAATTCAATTAATCTTATATTCAATTAATTAATTAATTATTCGGGATTTATTCAAAAATTGCGAATTAAGCTTTAGAGTGTACCGATTGAAAATCAGATTTTATGTCCGTGATCCGCGCGAAGAGGAGATCATTCTGTCTCTCGGGGTCTTCGCCGGAGTCTCGCCGGAGCCTCGCCGGACCACCGCCGTCGCCGCCGTGCATGGTGGCCGAAAAATTTAACCTTCACCAAAATTGACAAACGATACATCATTTTATTCGTTTCGATGAGAGGATCACTGATATGTATTCAAATCAAGGTGGGTGTGAACTATTTGGCCGAAAATTGACCGGAAAGGTGTTCGGCTGATAACCCATTTTGGGTTTCTGATTCCGGCTATTACAGTCGAAAGAGGCTTACCAATGAAAGACGGAAAAGAGAGAGTCGATCAACACCTACCATCGACGCCTCAAGTCATCGGAAACGATGGGAAATCGCCGGAGAAAGTTGTTGCAACGGGAGCCTAAAACGTTTCGGTCGAGATTTTGCTTCATCCGGCTCAAATCGGCGCAACCAGTTTTAAATCAAACTCCTTGCGACGGTAGATATATTTTTTAGAGTATTATTTGCCGGATTTGGGCGCGGCTGGTTCCGTGAGAACGAGAAGAAAAGGGGAGGGGGGTTGTTGAGAGAGAAGAGCGAGAGAGAAGACATTGAGGTCTCTCTTTCTCGTTTCTCTTTTCTTTCTTCTCTTTTTTTTTTTTTTTTTTTCTAGAATTTTCTAAATTTGGTGGATGGGGTTTGGGTTATTCGAGTCTGGTTATGGTTAAATCATGGTTTTTAGCTTGGTTTTTTCAATTGATTTAATGGATTTTTCATCTGGTTTTCGAAAAATTAATTTGATTTTTGGGTCCGGTTCAAATTTATTTGATTATTTTGTTCAGTTCCGTTAATATTTTCTAATTTAATTCATAAAATATTAATAAAGAATATTTAATTTTTAGGCTGATTAATTTATATAGTGTTAACATATATATAGACACATTTTTAATCGATTTAACAATTAGTGTTCATTTTATTTTCATTTCGAATTTTTACAAGTATTACCTAAACGAAATTTCCTAAATAATATGTTTTTTTGGGCTTGGGCCCAATTCATAAAACTTTGGGCTCAATTAGAATTCTCGGTAATTACTCGGTCTTAACAGCCCATATTATCATAAATCTGGATTTTTGATTTAATGAAAATTCAAAAGTTTTGAAAATAAAAATTCGAGGTATTTCAATTATAGTATTAATTCACAAAATTTAATGGTATAGAAAGTTAACAACTAAAAAAAAAGCAAGTACAAACTTGAAAGAATTAATTAGAAACATAAAGTTATTCATTAGGAGTATTGAAGAAAAAAACATTATATTATCAAAACAAAAAAAAAGAGAATAACTGCACATCTTAATTTATATTGATAAGGTGATTTTCTTTGCATTTAATATTATATATTTTTTACGGGAGTTATTTAATTTTTTTACTTATGGTGGATCATATCTGTGCAATGGAAATGGAGGAGTTAACAACTTTAGCGTTATCGAATGAGAAGGATGAGGTGGCTATGGTTGATACAGTTCAAGAGCAAGAGTACCAGCAAGACTGTAATCTCTACCTCCTTGATCGATTATTAACTAGTAAGAAAGTGAATTATAGGGCTATGAAATTTACCTTAACAAGTCTACAGCAACTAGGGAGGGGTATCTATGTTACGGAGGTTGACCCTAAGGTCTTTTTATTTTAGTTTTTCATCTAGTTGATATCAAACGTGTATGGAATGGGGGTCAATGGTCATTTAATAATCATCTCCTTATGCTTGATAAGATCCCTCTGAATACTGAGCCTCGAGATGTTCCTTTATTCTTTGCTGAATTCTGGGTCCAGGTCCACAGTCTTACTAATGGGTTTATGTTAGAAAGTGTTGGCTGCATGCTAGGGAATTTTTTGGGGTTATTCATCTTGTATGATCCTAATAATAATGCCACTGTTAGGAGGACTTATATAAGACTGTGTGTGAGGCTTGATGTCCAACAACCATTGAAGAGACGAAATATGTTGAAGAATCAGAAGGGGGAGGAGATTATTGCCTAATTCGATATAAAAAAACTACCTATCTTTTGTTTCCTGTGTGGCAAATTGGGTCAGAATGAGCAGAATTGTGATGTCTTGTACTCATCAACAGTCGCTTCGAGTGATGTGGGGGTGCCTGAGTTTAGGCGAGGAGCATGGCTCAAAGCTTTCATCTGATAGAATATGGGCCTTGCTAATGATCAGCGGTGGTTCTGATGTCAGTGGTGCTTCAATCAGGGGGGGTGAGTCCTTCCATGTACCAACTCCTGCTATCAAGGTGATTCCTTCAGAACGTTCTGGGGTTAACAATGCAACAACCAATGTCATACATGGTAAAGGAGGAGAGTGTTGTGGTGTACCCACTCAAGTGGGACCCGCACGTTTTTGTTGGTGGTGTTAGGTGACCCACTCACATGGTGAAAAGAAAAAAAAAAAAGAAAAAAAAAGGAGAACGATGGCATGCTAAATTTTTTGACAAAACGGAGAGCCGTGAATGAGTAATACACGACTCTCAAATATTGTTCCTCTATAAATAGAGGAGATGAGCCAAGGCTCAATACACAGCCACAGATAGAAATTTATCTATGAAGGAAAGATTTGAGAGTTATTTAGTTTTAAGAAAGGATTCTTAAAACTAAAGGTTTAGAAAAATAGTGAAGATTATTGGGGTGTTTTTTGAAAAACACTTTTGAATGCCACTATTTTATATTACTCTCTGTGTAAGCCTACTATTTTTAATAGTGGAAGAATTATTCGGAGTTTGTCCCGTGGATGTAGCCCTAAATAGTTAACCTAAATAGTTAAGGGTGAACACGCTAAATTTTCTGTGTGTCCATTTCTATGTTTCCATTGCCGTAATTATTTTTGTAATTTTAATTGTCGGTACCTAAACAAGTGGTAAATCAGAGCCTTTTAAGTTTCGACGGTCCAAGTCCAACCAGACTGATAGCGGTACCGGATCTGTGGATATATTTTGAAAATAAATATACCACGACGACGAGAAAATTACGACGAGTCCGTTGGTGCAGTTCATTCTAAAAGACGTTGCAGAATCAACCTAGTGGTGAATAATAAAATAGTAACTCAAAGTTGATTGTAAATAGTACATTGGCGTTACTGTTGCTGATTACGTTTCAAGTAAGCCCAGCACTATTCACGCATAGTACTATTCACGTGTACGGTTACTATTCACGTATAGTACTATTTACGTATAGTACTATTTACGTGTACAGTTATTATTCTTGTATACTGGTACTGTTTGTATATATGGATACTATTCACTCAAAAATTATGGAGGCTAGGACGAGCAAAAAATGATTAGTCTAAATGGCGCAAATTACCATATATGGAGAAATAAAATGAGAGATCTCCTAATGGTAACCAAAATGCATCTGCCCGTGTTTGGTTCAACCAAACCGGAAGATAAGAATGATGAAGAATGGGCTTTCGAGCATGAGCAAGTTTGCGGCTATATTCGACAATTTGTCGATGATAATGTGTACAACCACATTTGTAACGAGACTCACACCAGAACATTTTGGGACAAGCTTGAACAATTATATGCCTCAAAATCCAGCAATAACCAATTGTTTTATTTGACGAAGTTGATGAATTTCAAATATCAAGAAGGTACTTCAGTAGCATATCACTTGAGTGAAATGCATACGACTATTCACCAGCTGTCAAATATGGGCATAAAATTTGATGATAAATCCTCGGCCTTATGGTGCTTGCCTCCTTACCAGAGTCATGGGAGAAGATATCAATAACAAACTCTACACCACATAGTGGAGTTAGCTGGGAATTTGTTAAAAATGATGTTCTGAATGAAGAAATGAGACGCAAAGCATAGAATCCTTTTTCATCTCAGTCAGACATTTTTTTAGCAAATGCTAAAAGAAATAACCAGCCCTGAGGGAGGAGCCAATCTAGAAGTTCAAATGCAAGACATAAGAGCAGGGTAAATCAAACAGATCTGCCAATATTGTGTGCCATCATTGTGGGAAAAAGGGGCACATTAAAAGGTATTGTCGGAAGTTCAAAAGTGATCAGGAGAAGATCAAAGGCAAAGCAAAGAAAGAAGAAAGCAGTGATGATGAAGCTAATGGATGAAGCTATGTCAATTGCTGAGTTTCGCAAACTGTTCATTGGGAAACACTATCAATCTTTGCAACCCAAGAGAGCAGTTTGGGCTAATTGATAGTGGGGCTACACTTCATGCAACATCTCGGAGAGAAATTTTTCATCTTACACACTAGACATCTGGGTGTGGTCAAGATAGCAGACGGCAAACTATTGAAAGTCGTCGGTAAGGGAAGATATTTGCCTGGAAGACAGAAATGGTTCGAGATTAATTTTAAAGATGTCGTGCATGTACAAGACTGCATTTCTAATTTAATCTCGGTTGGCAGACTTGATGATGAAAGATTTCTGCTAGCGCACTTCAGAATGGTCAGTGGAAACTTACAAAAGGCTCCATGGTGGTAGCCAATGGAAGGAAAGACCCAAAAGTCTGTACGTGATGTATCAAAGCTCTCCCCAAGATCCAAGATACTTTAAATGTAGCGGAGGATGACAGTACAGTTGAATTGTGGCATAAACGACTAGGCCACATGAGTGAGAAAGGAATGACAACTCTAGTCAAAAACAACATGCTATCTGGATTGGATAAAGTCCATTTAGAGAAATGTTCTGATTGTATGGCAGGAAAACAGAATATAGTAGCCTTCAAGATTTCTTAGCCTTCCAGAATGAAGAATGTGTTAGATTTGGTACATTCATCTATGTGGACCATTGACGATGTCATATGGTGGAAATCGATACTTTGTAACATTTATCGATGAGCATTCTAGGAAGACTTGGGTATACACTTTGAAGTCTAAAGATCAAGTTTTAGATGTTTTTAAACAATTTCTAAACTTGGTTGAGCGACAGACAGGCAAAAAGCTGAAGTTCATTAGAACAGATAATGGTGGTGAATACACTGGGCCATTTGATGCTTTCTACAAAGAGCATGGTATTCGACATCAAATAAAACCTCCCAAGACTCCGCAACTGAATGATTTGGCTGAGAGGATGAACAAAACTTTGATGGAGATTGATGGAGAGAGTCAGATGTTTCTCTCACATGCTAAGTTGTCTTAAAAGATTTTGGGGGTGGAAGCTTCTTTTACAGCAGTTATCTTATAAATCGTTCACCTTATGTTCTCTACAGTTATGATACTCCAGAAAAGATAAGGTCAGGAAGGATGTTTCCTATGATCATTTGCGGGTGTTTTGGCTGTAAAGGCTTTGTGCATTTCTAAGGATGAAGAGGTCTAAGGTTTGATGTCAAGACTGCAATGTGTATTCATTGGCTATGGCAAAATCAATTTGGCTTATAAGATTTTATGATCCAGTCGCAGAAAAAGATGATAAGAAGTAGAGATCTGTATTTTGTTGACAATCAGCACTTTGAAGATGGTTGAAAAGATCAGAAGCAAGTTGCCGATAGATTCTGCAAGATGATTCAACAGATGGGTACCACAAATATTCCTCCAGCAACAGAACAAAGACAAGTTGGAGATGAAGAAAATGTTCCACAAGAACAAGCAGCCAGAGTTAGAAAATCCAGAAGTTCCTTTATCAAAATGAACTAGAAGAAGCTTTGATGGTGTTTCCCTGTTTCAGCCCACCAAGCACCAGGAAGGTTTCTCAAACATTAAGAGGTTTCTTAGTAGATGTCAGACACCATCTTAGCTATGATATGTCAGCAAATGAATATGTATTGATGACTGACGGGGAGAAACTGAATGCTTTGAAGAAGCAATGGAAAGTGAACACAAAGGAACTAGATTGAAGCCATGCAAGATGAATAATCCTTGCATGAGATAAAAACATTTGAGCTTGGTAAAAAGTTGCCAAAGGCAGAAGTTTGAAGAAAAGTGGGTGTTCAGAAATCCAAGCAGGAAGCAAGTCCCCAACCTCGATTCAACAGCTAGACTGGTTGTGGAAAGGATTCATAAAGAAAGGGTATCAATTTTTGATGAAAATGCTTTTCAACGCAGTTGTGAAAATGACGTCATTCGAACAGTGCTCGTAATGGCGTGCCAGTTTTAATATGGAAATCGAGCAAATGGATATGAGACTGTCTTTCTACATGGTGACTTGGAAGAAGAAAATATCAACATGGAGCAGCAAAGGGGTTTCATCGAAAAAGAAAAGAAGAATTATGTTATGTTAAGCTTGAAGAAAAGCTTGTAATGGGTTTAAAGCAGGCAACCAAGACGTGGTACAAGAAGTTTGAGTCTGTTATGGGGGAGCAAGGCTAACAAAAGACTACTTCACGCTCACTATGTTTTTGTAAAGCAAATTCTCTGATGATGCTAACGTTAATTTCTCTTTGCTCTATGTAGATGATAATGTTGATTGTTGGTCAGAATTCTGTCAAAATTACTAAGCTTAACGAAACAGCTAAGTAAGTCTTTTGCTAAGAAAGACTTGGACAGAAAGCAAATTCTTGGCATGAAGATTACAAGGAATCGAAGATCTAGAAATTATGGTTGTCACAAGGAAGTTTACATTGAGAAAGTACTTCAAAGGTTTAAAAATGGAAGAATTTCTTAAAGTGGTTAGTTGTCTCTTGCTAATCACTTTAGATTTAGCTCAAACAGTGCCCTTCCTACCGTGGAGAGAAGGAAGAGCATGGAAAAGATTCCATATGCTTCAACAGTTGGAAGCCTTATGTATGCCATGGTTTTGTAACGGCCAGATATTGCTCACGTCAGTCGGAGTAGTGAGGTCGGTTTCTTTTCCAAATTCTGGAAAGGAACATTGGGCTGCAGTGAAATTGGATTTTCAGGTATCTTTGAGGTACAACCAAAGTTGTTTATGCTTTGGAGATAAGAAGCCAGTATTTAGTTGGTTATACCGATGCAGCATATGGCTTGGGGATGTTGACTCGAGCAAGTCTAACATCAGGATATCTAATCACATTTTGCAGGGGGGAGCTGTGTCAATGGCAAGTCAAGATTACAGAAGTGCGTTGCCTCTTCAGCAACTGAAGCAGAAATTCATAGCACTAACAGCAAGCATGCAAAGAGTTTGTTGTGGTGAAGAAGTTGCTTGAATGAAACTCGGAATTCATCAAGAACGATATTTTGATATCTTGCGATAGCCAGAGTGCGATTCATCTTGGGAAAGAATTCCTCTTTCCATTCAGAGGATCAAATGACATTGATGTTAGATTCATTGGATCAGGGATGTACTGGAGATGAAGCATGTTACAGCTTGAGAAGATCCATACAGATGAAAATGGATCAGATATGTTAACGAAGATTCTTCCAAAAGACAAGTTTGAATATTGTCGACTAGCTACAGGGATGATAGAGAGTATGGCTAACATCCCCACTTGAGTGTGTAGGGGGAGATTTGCTGTGGTGTACCCACTCAAGTGGGACCCACACGTTTTTGTTGGTGGTGTTAGGTGACCCACTCACATGGTGAAAAGAAAAAAAAAAGGAGAATGATGGCATGCTAAATTTTTTGACAAAATGGAGAGCCGTGAATGCGTAATATACGGCTCTCACGTATTGTTCCTCTATAAATAGAGGAGATGAGCCAAGGCTCAATACACAGCCACAGATAGAAATTTATCTGTGAAGGAAAGATTTGAGAGTTATTTGAGTTATTTAAGTTTTAGAAAGGGTTCTTAAAACTAAGTTTTAGAAAATAGTGAAATTATTGGGTTGTGTTTTTTGGGAACACTTTTGAGTGCCACTATTTTATATTACTCTCTGTGTACAGCCTACTATTTTTTAATAGTGGAAGAATTATTCGGAGTTTTGTCCCGATTTTTAATAGTGGAAGAATTATTCGGAGTTTGTCCCGTGGACGTAGCCCTAAACAGTTAAGGGTGAACCACGTAAATTTCTATGTGTCCCATTTCTATGTTTCCGCTGCCGTAATTATTTTCGTAATTTTATTGCCTGTACCCTAACAGAGAGATGGTCTTGTATGGGCCAGCGTATACATAGCCCATATGAAAGCTTACAAGTTGATATAGCTGCTGATGGGCCAAAAGATGTCAAGAGTGAAGAGGATGTTGTTTTGTTAGCAGAGGGGAAGAAACGACCACACACTGAAGAAGGATTGTCTCTCACAGTAACAAGGGACATGGCTGTGGATGATGTTACTGATACTTCTACACCAGCGATGGGACCTGACGAGGATCAGGCCCACCAAAGCCAATAAGTGTTCTAAGCTAGAACAGCCGAGGGCTTGGTAACTCTCGCGTAGTCAATGCTCCTAAGGAGCTAGTTAGAATAAATAAGCCTGTTATTTCATTTCTTATGGAAACTCTTGTTCTTTCTTCTAGAATTCAACAAATAAAAATCTCTTTAGGTTTTGATCACTATTTTGGAGTTGATGCTAATGGACATATTGGTGGATTGGATATGTTTTGAATGCAAATATTGATTTGAATTGTCACAAATTATTCTCCTAATTTTATTGATGTTACCTTAAGCTATCAATCTAATTCACAATGGAGACTTACTGGGTTTTATGGCTTCCCAAAGTGATCCTATAGACAACTACCATAGAACCTTTTGGAATCTTTAGCTCACAATTGCAATTTGCCATGGGTTATTTATGGGATTTCAATGATTTGCTTTTTGAGCAGGAAATGAAAGCAAGTGGAGACAGGCCTCGGTGCCTTTATGCAGGTTTTTAAAGAGTCATTGCAAAATGTGGATTGTTTGATCTTGGTATGTCTAGGTACCCTTTCACTTGGTTTCATGGAGGGGGTTAAATCGAAAGGAGAAGAGATTGGACATATATTTTGCTACTCTATCGTGGCTAGCTCTTTTCCCAAATAGCTCGATCATCAATTTATGTCACTTTGCCTCAAATCATTCGCCTTTATTGCTGAAGCTATTTGTTGCCACTAATGCTCCACGCAGGTATGTGTTTAAATTTGAAACTTCCTGGTTGATTAAGGAAGATTTTGTAGACCTAGTAACACCTATTTTGGGAAAGCTGTGATGATGTCAATATTTTGAATCGAGTAAACCATGTTGCTGTTGACATTAATGCATGAGCTGGTATGTAGCATGAAAAGAGCTTTATCATGAACTGCAGTTACTTCGTGATTCTAATGTAGCTCATGTTGAAGACTTGTTAGACATGAAAGGGGAGGAGCTTAACTTGGTTTTTGCACAGGAAGAATTATTTTGGAAGCAGCGGGCTAAATCCTTCTGCTTGTGAACAATGACTGAAATTCTAAGTATTTTCATGCTACTACTTCTCGACGACAGCATCAGAGTCAAATTTTTCAGTGGAAGGATGATCCCGGTAATTATTCCAAAGATCATGCAGTTTTAAATGGTATGGTCTATAATTACTTTCATAATTTATTTGCGCCTCCTATTGTGTCTATGTATCCTATTCTTAATGTTATTCATCCTATTATATATGATGAAGATATTGTTTGCCTTCTCTTTAGTTTTCAGGATGACGAATTTAGAGATGCCATTTTTTCGATGCACTCGGATAAGGCCTTGGCATTGACAGCTTTAATCCATGCTTTTATTAGAAATTTTGGCCAGTTATTGGGTCAGATATTGTCACTACTTATAGGACTTGGCTGAGGCAGGGTAGTTGCCTTCAGGTTTAAATGATACTATTATAATCCTTATTCCAAAGGTGGAAAATCCAAAGTCTGTTAAGGATCTATGGCCTATATCCCTATACAATGTCATTTATAAAATAGTGGTGAAGGTTCTCACAGATCGGTTGAAAGGAGTGATGGACAGGGTCATTTCAAATGCTCAGTCTGATTTTTTGCACAGGAATGAGACTATAACAGATAACGTTATTGTGGCATTCGAAATTATTCAATACATGAAGAGAAAGACCATTGGCAGGAAGGGATTTATTGCTTTGAAGATGGATATTTCTAAAGTCGTATGATCGTCTGGACCGAAATTATCTGTAGGCTATAATGATTCGTCTGGGTTTCTCCAAAAACTGGGTACAACTTATTATGATGTTCATTACCTTTCTAACCTATTATATCTCCTTTAATGGTTGTATTCCTGGGTCTATTATTCCTCATCATTGCCTTCGGTAGAGTTGCCCGCTCTCCTTATATTTGTTTATCTTGTGTCCGGAGGAGTTGTCTACCTTATTTAGATATGTGGTGAGCCATGGAAACGTTCATGGTTATTTTGTGGCTCTGGTGCACCTAGTGTTACTCATTTATTATTTGCAGATGATAGTTTTTTACTTTTTCCCAGGAAATGAGCAAGAGGCTGCAAGTATTAAAAGGATTCTGCAGATTTATGAGGTTGCTTCTGGTCAAGCTGCTAACCTGCAGAAATCTGGGGTATTTTTTAGTAGAAATGTAGGAGATGATAGATGTGCTCGGATATCTCAGATTTTGGAAATTTATAGCCCTCATGGTTGGTTCTTTGGGTTACCATCTTTGGTCGGTAAGAATAAAAGAGCTGTGTTTTCTTTTCTCAAGGATCATGTGCGAGCTCGTATTTATAGGTGGCAGTAAAAGCTATTATCCTGAAGGATGTAAAATGGTGCTTCTTAAAGCTGTAGCGTAGGCATTACCAGCTTATTCTATGAGTGAGCTGCAAAAAATGATGAACTCATTTTGGTGGGGCTTGAAACTCAACGGTAGCCATTCCATTTATTGGATGTCCTTGGAAAACATGTGCCATAGTAAAGCTTTTGGAGGTCTTGGTTTTTGACATTTGTGGGCTTTTAATTTATCTCTTTTGGTTAAGCAAGGTTGAAGATTACTCTTGTCTCCAACCACCCTTCTATTTTTTGTCCTCACGGAAAAATATTTTCCAAGAGTGGATTTTTTGGATACGAAGGAAGGATCAAATCCTAGCGTCATTTGGAAGGGTCTAGCTAAAGCTATTGAGGTTTGAAAGCTTGGAGTTTGATGGCAGATTTGTTCGGGATCCGCGATTGATCTTTGGAAGAGCCCATGGTTAGCTAATGATAGCTTGTTTTTTGTAACTTCACCAATGGTTCCTAGATTTGAAGATCTTACTATGGCTGATTTAAAGAATTCAGATGGATGATGGAATGAGATGTTGGTAAGGGGTTTGTTTCTCCCTCATGAGGTTATTAAGATTATATCGCTACCTGCTTATCACTGGTCTTTGAAGATAGAGTTGTGTAGCATTGGTGATCCATGGGAGGTATACTGTTAGGTCAGGCTATCAATGTGCTGTTAATGGATTTTTGCCATAAGCTAGATACCATGCAGGTCCTATCTAGAGTCTACTGTGGAATTTGAAGCTTCCTCTTAAGGTTCTGATAGTTTTATGCTGGGCTTGTAGGAATATTATTCCTACTAATGCTAGGCTTGTAGATAAAAATGTTAGTATTCTGCCAAATGTCCCATATATGAGAAGAATGAGACGTGTCATGCTCTTTTATATTGCTCTCATGCATGTACTTGCTAGCTTTTGAATAGTCATATTACTGTTCTGCCAACTTGTGAGTCTTTCTATGATGTCTTTGCTTCTCTCCTTCCTAAGGGTAATAGGTGTTGTGGGGTCCCTCCAACATGTGGGACCCACACAAATTTTTGTGGGGTCCCTCCGACAAGTGGGACCCACACAAGTTTGAAAGAAAAAAAAAGGAAGAAGATGTGTGGTGTTGTGGACCCACACACAAAGTTTGAACAAAGAAAAAAAGGAGCTCGTTTATTTTGTTGTTCAAAGGACGATGCCAAAAAAAGAAAAAACAAAAGAAAAAAAAAGTGGATGCGTGATTAACACGTCCATTTGGTGGACGCGTTAATAACACATCCCCTTCTCCTATTTCCTTAAACAGATGTACAAAAACATAAAACGAAAGGATCCAGTTAAGTGTAGAAAATTTTAGGAAAGGGTTCCTAAACTTGGAAAAGAGAGAAAATAGTAAGGAAATTATTTTGGGATGTTTTTGGGAAACACGTGTTTTGTTAAACACTTAGAGTACCACTATTTTTTTAATCTCTTTTGCACCTACTATTTTTAGTAGAAGAATTATTCGGAGTTTTTGTCCCGTGGACGTAACCCATAAGTTGAAGGGTGAACCACGTAAATCTCGGTGTTCTTATTTTTCATCTGGCATTTACTGTAATTATTTAATTTTTTACCGTGATTATTATTTCTGGTGGATTTGATCGTCAATATTCAATATTTAATTATTGAAAGTATATGTGGTAATAGTAATTTTATTTTACTTTTACCACCGATATTTTTTCGCGGGCTTCACTCGGGATCAGTTATAATCCCAACAATTGGTATCAGAGCCTTTGGTTGGTAAATTCTGTCAAATTCACTATTCACATGAATAGTAAATTTCATGAATAGTGAAATTTTGTCAGATTCAGAATTCAACATGGCTAATGACGGGGCAATAATCAAATTGACGGATTCAAATTATTCAATGTGGAAATCCAGAATGGAGGACTACTTCAATTGCAAAGATCTGTATGATCCAATTGAATGCAAAGCCAGAAGAAATGAAACAAAGCCAATGGATAGATGCTAGCCTGACAACCATGTAAAGAAATTGAAAAAAGATCCCCAAGTTTCTCTGGAATAAATTAGAGAAATTGTTACAAGGCTACGAATTGCTCAAAGGAAAAGTCTTCATGATTGGCGTAAAGTCATGAACTTGAAAGCTGTCAGAGGGACGATCAATTACACAACACCTGAACGATTTGGAAAGGACTCATAACTGAGTTAGCAGTTAGACGGTTATGTCTTAGAAGACGAGATGTAAGCATGCATACTGTTTAGGAATCTCTACCGTAGCTGGGATACTCTTGTGGTATCATTGAGAACTCAGCTTCCAATGGTGTAGGTAACGATGTCTATGCGTAAAGAATAGACACTTAATGAAGAACTAAGAAGAAGAGATGTTGCCAGTACCAGTTCTCAGCCCTTGTCACAGAGGAAAGGGGCCGGAAAGCAAAGAGGTACAGGTTCAAGCATGTAAAGTCAGGCTGGGTAGATCCAAGTCCGAGAGATGAAAAATGTTACCATTGCGGTAAGAGGAAGGGTCATCTCAAAAGAAATTGTCGTTTACTCAAACAGGATAATACAGACCGAGACAGGAGGAATGATAGAAACATACATCTGCTATTAGGGTTATCAGGGAAGAAGATTGTCAGGAGAAGATGGTGAGGTGACTTTAGTCACTCATGATGCAGATTGTTGTCATGTTGGAGATGCAAATACCGAGTGGATAGTAGACTCCTGTACTTCATACCACTGTGTTCCAAAAAGGGAATAATTTTCCACTTATAAAGTAGGAGACTTTGGCACCATTAAAATGGGAAATAATAGTGTCTCGCAAGTGGTGAGAATCTGTGATATCTGCATAAAGACAAGTATCGGGTGCACATTAACACTTAAAAATGTAAGACATATTCCCGATCTTTGGTTGAACCTGTTGTCTGTGAGTGTACTGGACAAGGAAGGCTATCACCAGGACAAGGAAGGCTATCACCATCATACAGGTGGCGGTAATTGGAAACTCACCAAAGGGTCTTTGGTGGTGGCGAGAGGAAAATTATATTGCTCGCTGTCTAAGACACACACAATAATATGTGCGGGTCAACTGAATACAGTTGCAGATGATGGTTCACCAAATTTGTGGCATAGGCAGCTGGCGCACGTTAGTGAGAAAGGGTTGAATATGTTGGCTAAGAAGTCCCTGATACCATTAGCCAAAGGTAAAATAAACCCTTGTGATTATTGTTTATTTGGGAAGCAACATCGTGTCTCATTTTTGAAAAGCTCTAGAAGGAAAGTTGGAGTTGGTTTACACTCTGACGTTATGTGGTCCCATAGAGTAAGAAATCACTTGGAGGAAGGTAGATTTTCTTACCTTCATTGATGATTTCTATTGGGGAAAACCATGGATTATATTTGGTTACGCCACCAAAAGACCAAGTATTCAAAGCACTCATTCAGCCAATTCCATGCTATAGATGGAAAGGGAGGCTGAGTTGGCATTTGAAGTGTTTAGTGTTTGCGCACGGATAATGGTGGTGAGTATATCTCTATCTCTAAGGAGTTTAGAGATTATTGTAGTCAGCACGGTATCAGGCATGAAAAGTCAGTTCCTGGTACGCCTCAACACAACGGCGTTGCTAAGCGGATGAATCGCACCATTATTGAAAGAGTCAGATCCATGCTCAAAATGGCTAACTTACCTAAGCCATTTTGGGGAGAAACTGTCAATACTGTTGTCTATTTAATCAACCAACTACCTTCAGCACCTTTGGATTTTGATATCCCAGAGAGGGTCTGGAAAGGTAGAAATATTTCATACTCTCACCTAAGGGTATTGGCTGCAAGGCATTTATGCATGTTCCGAAGGAGCAGAGATCAAAGCTTGATGACAAGTCAGTTCCTTGCACTTTTGTCGGTTATGGAGACGAGTTTAGCTAAAGGTTTGTGGGACCAGGAAAAAGAAAGTTTGGTCCGGAGCGAGACGTTAGTGTTCCACGAGAATGAGATCGTGGTAGATACACTTGTGAAGAATCCACAAGTGATGGTGTTAGTTGAATTACACCAGGAAGCATCCTACAGATGATTTGGCATAGGAGGAGGAATGCCAGAATTCAGAACGAGGAAGAAGAAGAGCCAGTCGTAAGGGGATCAAGAGACAATTGTAGATAACAAAGTGATGCAAAGGTGATTGCAGCGGGGGAGCCAGAGACCTCATTCCATTTTCGAAGGAGTTGAACCTCAGTTTAAGAACGTCAACCAGAGAACGCCAAACCAATCTAACAGGTACCCAGTTCTGATTACATTTTGAATTACTGATGAGGGGGGCCAGAGAGTTCCAAGATGTGCAATCTTGCAAAGATAGAGATTTGCTGATAGATTGCTGGACAAAGGCCATGCAAGAGGAGATGAATTCTTTGAAAAAGAATGACACATATGAGCTGGTGAAACTTCCAAAAGGGAAGAGAACACTCAAGACCAAATGGGTGTACAAACTGAAGAAAGATGATGGTAACCTAGTGAGATACAACGCTTGATTGGTCATCAAAGGCTTTACTCAAAAGAAAGGTATTGACTTTGATGAGATTTTTTCACCAGTTGTGAAAATGAGTTCTATTCGTGTTGTGCTAGGTCTAGTAGCCAGTTTGAATCTTGAGTTGGAGCAACTTGATGTAAAGACCGCATTCTTGCTGTGAACCCCTCCCCAAATATCAATGCATACGAATGCATACGACTAAGGAAGAAATGCACGTGATGTGTGTGAGTCGCCACCTTTGAGAAGAGCTTTACGGGTTGAAACAAGCCACCGCCGACAATGGTATAAAAAAGGTTTGATTATTTCATGGGTGAATCAAGCTACAAAAGGACAGATGCGGATCCTATGTGTATATGTCCAAAAAATTCTCTGATGGTAAAATTTATATCCTTCTCTTATATGTTGATTGATATGCTTTAATCGTGGCGAACTAGATGCACACATGATTAGCAGGAAAGAGTGATTTGTCAAAGCATTTGACATTGAAGGATTTTGGGAATCGGCAAGGCGAATTCTCGGAATTGGAGATTTATTCGAGACAGAAAGTCCTGCAGGTTTTATGGTTATCGCTAAGGAAAATTATATTGAACGAGGTTTCTAGAGAGGTTCAATATGAAGATGCCTAAACCAATTTAGCACTCACTGCCGCTCAGTTCAAGTTGAGTAAGAAATCCTACACCATAACAGAGAAAAGAAAAAGGAGATATTGGTCAAATGTTCCATATTCTTCAGCGGTTCGGAAAGGAAGTTTAATGTACGCAATGGTGTGTATGAGAAACAGATATCGCTCATGCAGTTGGCGTTTGTGAGCCGATTTCTGGTCAAATTCCCCAGAAGGACACATTGGGAAGCAGTGAAGTGGATCTTTAGATACCTGAGAGGAACTTTCAAGTTTATTGTTTAAACTTTTGGAGGTTGAAAAGGCTTGCACTGTTGGTTACAAGATGCAAAGATATGGGCCGTGATCTTGATGAAAGAAAATTTACAATTAGGGATACTATTTACATCTCAGGGGGAGCTATTTTCATGCAGGTCAGATTACAAAAATGTGTTTCATTATCAACAACTGAAGCAGAGTACCGTTGCAGCAACGGAAGAAGAAAGGAAATGCTTTGGTTAAAGCGATCTTTCAAAGAGAATTGGTGTGTGCGCAGGAAGATATATAGTTATTGGTGATAGTCAAGTGCTTAGACTTAAGCAAAAATACTATGTATCAATGCACGAACGAAACACATTGATGTAAGATATCATTGGCATTAGGACTTGCCATTGAAGAAAGCAGTTCCAGTTACGAAAAATCCACATTAGATAGAAAATGCTACAGATATATTGACAAAGGTCGTTCCGAAGAAAAGTTCGAACTTATGTGTCAAAAGCGCAGAATAGAAGAGTCCACCATGTTCGTCGCGGAGGGGGAGATTTGTTATGCAGGTCCCTCCAACATGTGGGACCCACACACATTTGGAAAAGAACAAAGGAAAAAAAAAAAGGAGCACGTTTTTGTTGTTTCAAAAGAAGGCAGCAAAATTAAAAATGAGTCGCAAATTGCTTTTGTTTTTTTTCAAACAAAAGTGGTGGGATGCGTTGATTTAAAACGCATCCCTTCTCCTATAAAATAGGAGAAGGTTTCCCTCAATAAAATGTTACAAAAACATAAAACGAAAGGATCCAGTTTAAGTGTAGAAAATTTTAGGGAAAGTGTTCCTTAAATTGGGAAAGAATCGAGAATAGTGAGGATTGTAATTTTGGGTGTTTTTTTTTTCTTTTTTGGGAAACACTTAGAGTAGCCATATTTTGTAATACTCTTTGTACCTACCATTTTTAGTGGAAAGAATCTATTCGGAATTTTTGTCCCGGTTGGACGTAGCCATAACACTTGAAGGGTGAACCACGTAAATCCGGTTCTTATTTTTCATCTGGTATTTACAGTAATTTATTTAATTTTTACCGTGGTTATTATTTCTGGTGGATTCAATCGTCAATATTATTTAATTTTTACCGTGGTTATTATTTCTGGTGGATTCAATCGTCAATATCCAATACGTAATTATTGGAGCATTTTTCCGCGGATCCTACTCGAGATCAGTTAGAATCCCAACAATAGGGTGTTGGAAAGGTTTACAATGCTTGCGTGGAATATGTGGAATGTAAGGAATTCTCTTCTATGGAACCAAAGGTAGTGCTCTCCTTATTCTATTTCCACATTTGCGAGTCGATATCTCAGGGAGTGGCAATCTGCATCATTAAGGTACTAAGCTCATGCCTTGCTCAGCCCGAATGTCCCTCGAGTAGTCTTTGTTACCTGGACTTCCTCTCCAGTAGGAGTCATTAAGGGTAATGTTGATGCAGAGATATTTCTGCAGCAACAATGCTACTCTTTTACTGCTGTGTTTCGGGACCATAATGGTGCTTTCCTTTCTGCTATATCTAGGTATTTTTCGGGGTTTGTGACACCACTCATGACGGAGTCTACTACATTGCGAGAGGTTGTTAGTTAGCTCTCTACACGTGACTAGAGGCCGGTGCTCTTGGAAGTTGATAGCCTCCAAGTAGCAAATGTGGTTAATGCTACTACTGATAATATCTCAGATTGGGGTAGAATACTTTTAGGGCTTTTACGACTATATATACAGAAATACTTATTTTGTATAGATACAAAATTTACAATTTAATGATACGTGGCAAGTAAACCTGCTATAGCAGGTTAATTAATTAACTATCTCTTTTTTTAAGTTGTTTTTGAGTACTTTTTTTCGAATTTTTCTATATAAAATATCCTTTTTAAATAGTACAAGATTTTTTCAATCTTTCTAAATATAAAAAAGAAAGTAGTTCAATAAATTTTTTTATAACTGAAGTATTATACGTTAAAAAAACAAATAACAATATAAACTAAAAGAACAACTATGAAATTCAAAAATCAAATCTGTAAAGATAATAAACATTCATATCACACGTGTACTTTTACTAACAAAAGTTATATTTCATGTATAATTATGTTTTTTAGAGAATAACTATATATATATTTTTTAATTGATAATAATGTAGAATTTTGAAATAATTTTAATACGCATAATTTCATCTTAGTTAAAAATAATTATAAATTTGATAATAACATATATAAAATAGATCTACTTGTGAAAGGGATATTAGCATAAAATAAATTGCCTATGCCCAATTTTTCCTAAGGTAAGAGTTAAAGTAACAAAATAATTTAGATCATATTAATTTAATAGTGATAATATTATATTATTTTTAATATATAGTTAGCTTATTTATAATATTAAGGAGAAAAATGAATTAAATTTTTTGTTAGATAGGAAAAAAATGTTTTATTTTGTGTTCTTAGAAAAAATAAGATTGAAAACTTTATTTCAATGATAAGAATAATAAACTAATAAATAATAATACTATTAATATATATTTTTAAACATACTATTAATATATTGTTAGTCTGATAATCTAACGGTTTGTATAGAAGTTATTAAAATCTAATAGCATAAAAAGACTTCTTTATAAATACAAAAACACTTCTTTATAAATACAAAAACTTCTTATTATTTACAGTTGTTTTACCCTTCTTTTAGATGCTAAGTATATTATGAGTTAGATGGGAAATGTCAAAGTATCTTGGGTAAGAAGGCAAGCCAACGTGTCAGCACACTCTTTTGCAAGAAGAGGCATGTAATTTTGCTTGCTTCTGCGTTTGGACTAGTCCTCCTGCTTTCCTAGAGGATGTTGTAAGCACTGTGTTCACTTAGTAATAAATCTCTCATTTCATGTAAAAAAAAATTATAACTGTTAAACTAAAAAGAATCAAACATATTAGTTCGTGTTTTGCCTAGAAAATTATTAACCTATTGTAAATACTCAATTCACTTAAAACAAAATCCTCTTTCCTTGAATCACTAGATTTAAGTGATTTTATAAGAAAATCACCAATGATCCATAAACCAATTTACTTGATTGTATATAATTACTATCAAAGAGATTTTGTGTGATATTTTTCTCTCTTCTTCTCTACTGTAAAGTGAGTTCTATTTGTTTTTTTTAAGTAATGAAAAGTTATATTACCTTATATCAATTCCTTATATATATTTTTTATGATTGTATAAAATTAACTTCCTTATATCAATAATTATATTATTATAATTATTATATATATTTTTTGGGTCGATCTGTCGTGCACTCCCCGACTTGATCCAATTTCTAACGGTAACTTTCGAAATCTAATAGTATTAATTATAGATCATTAAATTATATTTTTTAAAAATAAATGTTTATTTTTATTTTCTATGTTTTGATTGAAACATTTAAAAGATGGGAAAATAACTATTTTGTCCCTAAGGTTTTACAAAATTAATTAACTTGTCCTCATATTTTTTTACTGTTAGATATATAGTTTCCGAAATTTGATTCCGTCTTATTATTAAATGGTCTTTCCATCTAAAATCGGAGTTTTTTTCATTAAAACGAGGATGAAGAAACTAAATATCCCTTAATAATTAAAACAAATATTGACCAAAAGTTAAAACTCACTGTCTCTTATCTATCATCCTCTTCATCATCAACTCCTCAAACTTACCTTTGGTGACCTTGACAAACACATGCACTTGGGTTGAACTGCATACTCCAATCGTTGGCGGTTAGTGGCGGCAGCGGCGGCGGTGTCGGGGTGTGGGTCTTCCTTATTCCCATTTCCCTTCTAGTGACCGATTCAGCCCCATCTCAAACCTCGCTTCTGTTAGACTGCCGATCTTCATTGATTCTGCAACGTCTTTCCGAGCGGACAGCACCAATGGACTCATCGTAATTTTCTCTTCGTCGTGGTATATTTATTTTCAAAATATATCCACAGATTTGGTACCGCTATCTGACCTGCTGGACCTGCCGAAACATTCGGCTTTGATACCAGTTGTTGGCATCAGCTCTGATACTAGTTGTTGGGCATCAGCTCTAATACCACTTGTTGGGCCTCAGATATCACTTGCCTCAGCTCTAATACCACTCGATTGGCCTTTTCAATCAATTAAGAGAAAATTAACGCAGCGGAAAAATAGAAATAGAACACACAGAAATTTACGTGGTTCACCCTCAACTGTTTAGGGCTACGTCCACGGGACAAACTTCGAATAATTCTTCCACTATTAAAAAAATAGTAGTACACAAAGAGAGTAATACAAAAATAGTGGCACTCAAAGTGTTTCCCAAAAACACCCCATAATAATTTCCTCACTATTTTTCTCTCCCGTGATGTCTTACACTGAGCATAATTCCTCTCCTATCTTATAGGAGAGGATAATGTGAGAGTCGTGTGGAGTTACACACGCTCTCCACTTACGTAATGGTTAGTTGCCAACCTTCTCCAAAACTATTTGACTTTACAAAATAACAACGTTTCCCTTTTTTTTCTTTCAAATATATTGTGGGTCCCACCTTGAGTGGGCACCGCACAACAAATCTCCCCCTGCACACTCAAGTGGGACGTTTTAAGTCATCATCATCCCTGTTACAGCTATAATCTATTAGATCTGCCCACCATCTTGTACGCCTGCTACAACTTTGCGGGGACACGCCGCCCCGACCTCCTTTTGTCGGAAGAAGACTTTCGACACAAGGCCACCACCTTGCAGATCTTTTTTTCCGGTCTTGGTTCTGGTTGTACACAGCAGACTCTTTGCACGACTCTTTGCACGCTTCAGTAATCTTGACTGTCACGACACGGCTCCCCCTGCAAATGTGATTGGATATCCTGAAAATCCATTTCACTACAGTCCAATGTTCTTTTCCAGATTTTGAAAGAAACCGACTCACTACTCCAACTGAGTGAGCAATATTTGGTCGTGTACAAACCATGACATACATCAAGCTTCCAACTGCTGAAGCATATGGAATCTTTTCCATTTCTTCCTTCTCTCCGTCTTTGAAGTACTTTCTCAATGTACTTCTCCTGTGACAACCATAATTTCTTGGCTCTTCGATCTTCATGCCAAGAATTTGCTTTGCTGGTCCCAAGTCTTCATGGCAAAAAGACTTACTTAAGCTGTTTCTTCACGCTAGAATTTTGACCAACAGTCCCACCATAATCAACCACATAGAGCAAAAAACAATATAGGTCATCATTTAGAGAATAGGAAACCACAGTGATCTGAAGTAGTCTTTCTATAGCCATGCTCCCCCATAACAGACTCAAACTTCTAGTACCACTGTCTCAAAGTGCCTGGCTTCAAGCCGTACAAGCTCTTCCTCAGTTGCAAACACAATCCTCTTTTTCTACGAAACCCTCTGACTACTCCATGTATATTTCTGAGATATCGTCCACCTCAGCAAACACTGGCCCACTCTGCTCTGAGTCGCTGGCAACCTTGTTATATCTGTCGTCCACCTCTGCAACACTTGCCCACTCTGCTCTGAGTCGCTGACAACTGTGTTATATCTCTTGTCCACCTCTGCAAACACTGGCCCACTCTGCTCTGAGTCGCTGGCCACTGGACTTTCTGAGATATCGTCCACCTTTGCAAACACTAGCCCACTCTACTCTGAGTCGCTGGCCACCATGTTATGTCTGTCATCCACCTCTTTTTGAGATATCGTCCATCTCTGAAAACACTAGCCCACTCTACTCTGAGTCGATGGCCACCATGTTATGTCTGTCATCCACCTCTACAAACACTTGCCCACTTTACTCTGAGTCGCTGACAACTGGGTTATGTCTGTCATCCACCTTTGCAAACACTGCCCACTCTGCTCTGAGTCACTGGCAACTATGTTATGTCTGTCGTCCACCTTTGCAAAAACTGGCCCACTCTGCTCTGAGTCGCTGGCCACTGTGGACACTGTGGACTTTCTGAGATATCATTCACCTTTGCAAACACTGGCCCACTCAACTCTGAGTCGCTGGCCACTGGACTTTCTGAGATATCGTCCACCACTACAAACACTAGCCCACTCAAGTCTGACTCTGCCTTGATTGTTAGTATACGTGAATAGTAGCTGTGAATAGTAATAGTATACGTGAATAGTATCAGTACATGTGAATAGTAACCGTACACGTGAATAGTGCTGGGCTTAAGAGTCACGGGCTCAGCAACAGTAACGCCATTACTACTGTTCACCACCAACTCTAAGTTACTGTTTTACTATTCACCACTAAGTCGATACTACAATATATTTTCGAGCGAACAGCACCGATGGACTCGTCGTAATTTTCTCTTCATCGTGGTATATTTATTTTCAAAATATATCCACGGATCCGATACCGCTATCTGACCGGCTGGACGGATCCGGATAACGCTTATCCTGACAGCGGCTGGATCCCTGCTGAAACCATTTCGGCTCTGATACACTTGTTAGGAATCAGCTCTGATACCAGTTGTTGGGCAATCCACTCTGATACCACTCGTTGGGCCCCTTTCCAACCAACTAAGAGAGAATTACGGCAGGCGGAAAAATAAACTTGTGACACACAGAAATTTACGTGGTTCACCCTCAACTGTTTAGGGCTAACGTCCAGGGCCCGCAAACCCGAATCATTTCTTCCACTTATAAAAATAGTAGGTACACAAAGAAGAAAGAGTAATACAAAAGATAGTGGCACACAAAGTGTTTCCTAAAAACACCCCATAATAATTTCCTCACTATTTTTCTCTTCCCTAGTTTTAGGAAACCCATCCTAAACTAGACACACTCTCTCTCCATTTTTTTTCTTCTTCTTCTTTCTGCTGTGTGTGTCTTAACTGAGGCAAATCCTCTCCTATTTATAGGAGAGGTAATGTGAGAGTCGTGTGTGAGTTACACACGGCTCTCCACTTAGGTAATGGTTAGTTGCCAACCTTCTGCCAACTATTTGACTTTACAAATAACACGTTTTTTCCCTTTTTTTTTCTTTTCAAATTTATTGTGGGTCCCACTTGATTTTTCCCTTTTTTTTTTTTTTTTTCTTTTCAAATTTATTGTGGGTCCCACTTGAGTGGGCACCGCACAACACTATCTTCACTAATGCTTCGTTTTACTTGTCTCTGTGCTCTCAATTTGAATATCCTCTAATTCTCTCCTATCTTCTAACAATTCTCTTTTACGTGCCTAGTATAATTTGTTCAAAGACATTATTAGGTATAGTACTACCACTGTTTGCTATAAAGAATTGAAATGTATCTTTCTTTCTAAATTCGCTTTGCAAATTCTGAGGTACTATTATCTCCTTTGCAAAGAGAGTGTTTCTTAAGAATCCCCAAATAAACCCCTCTTTTTCGCTATCTTCCTTTTTAGATAGCAGCTCTCCAATCTTTCTCTCTTGAGCCTTTGTCTACACTTTTTTTGTTTATTTCACTCACTCTCTCTTCTTCTTCGGCTTCTTCTGATTATTTTGCCACAACAATAACATGAATGTAAGCTATTTCTTTATCTCTTTCATTTCTTGGCTTTTTATTTCTTTCTGCTTGAAAATTCAATGTCAAGGATTCAATATTAATCTTGGATATTCAAGAGCCAAGGAAACCATTTCCTGGGCTTTTATTTCTCTATTTTAAAAAAATTAAATTCTTGGATATTCAAAATTGAAGAAAACAAGAAAAGATTCTTTCTTTCTTTCTTTCTTTCTTTTTTCAATGGAGATTAAAGTTTTTTCTTTTTATTTTTTTTCCATTTTAGGAATAGAAAAGATCTAGTGGGCGAATTCCAGCATTTGGAGATTGGGAGAATGCAAATGAAATGCCAATAACTCAGTATTTCGAGAGTGCAAGTAGACATGGCCAAATTACGATTCCCAGAATCGGAACCCGTGGTCCGAAACCGGTTCGAATCGGAACCAAAACTGGTGGTTTGAAATCGATCCAAACTGAAATCGAAATCGGAGGCCAACGGTTCAGTTTCGGTTCCACCATTTTTAGAACCGCTAACCGGCGATTCCAAGAAACCAACTGGAACCGGATGGAACCACCGATTTCCCGTCGGTTTTTTTTTTATGAAATACCCAAATTACCCCTCCTAACAACTATAAACGGCTAGTTTCAAGGGTATTTGTTAAAAAATGAGTTTTTGGATTTATTATAAATACTTCATTCCATTTATAATCTCCTCACACAAAATTATCTCTACTCTCTCTATGTTATTCTTCTCTACTCTACAATCTCTCTAATTTTCATTCACAAATTATTGTCCAAAATATTGTAAGATAATTTCTTCAAAGTCAAATCTCCAATTATTTGTCCAAATTATTGTAAATTAAAATCTCCAATTATTTGTCCAAATTATTGTAAATTAATTTCTTCAAATTCCAATCTCTAATTATTCTCTCTAATTTTTTTTATTCAATTTTCCAAATTACATATGATTTTCAAAAAAAGGCAAGTAGAGGAAACTCAAGTTCAGCTAAGGGCAAGGGAAAGATTGGAGAAACACAATATTCATCTATCCCTACAAACGACATCTTCGATTTCACTACCGACCAATATAAATGTTGAAGGATATCGAAATGAAAATTTGGAAATTTCAACTCAAGAATGTCAATTTAATGATGAGCAATTACAACAAGTGGAAGAGGAAGAGGAAGAGCAAGAGCAAGGTACACAACTTCTTCGAAGAGCAAGACAAAGTTCCGACATATTCGCCATTCATTTCACGAAGAAATTCAAAAGAAATTTCAAAAGGTGACAAATGTTGATATAATTTGCAATTATTGTGGAAAATCTATAAAATCCAAACCAATCGGGCGGATTATGGATCATTTTGGAAGCATTTGGGAGACAAAACATCCCAATAAAAAGGAGTTGATCGGTCTTCAAACACCAATTTGGTCTCAAACACAAATTTCTGGGTACGCATCTTCTAACATTTTTTTATTTCAATATTCTAAAAAACAACAAAAAGAAGAATTAGCAAAAATGATTTCTATATAATATTTATCTTTTAGTTTTGATGAAAAAGTAGGTTTTAATCAATATTGTCAAAAAGCTTTAAATCTTTCTTCTAAAAAAGTGCCAAGAAATACTGTCAAAAGAACTATTATTTCTTTATATAAAAAAGGAAAAAAAGAGTTGGAACTTTTATTTTCTGAAATGAAACTTCGTGTTTCAATTTGTTGTAATATTTGGAGTGATCATTAGCAAATGCATTCTTATATGGGTATTACATATCATTGGATTGATGATGATTGGAAAATTCAAAAAAGAATTATTGCTTTTAATGCTTTTGATGATAAACATACTGCAAATAATATTTATAGAATAATTGTTTCAATTTTAGATGAATATAAGTTAACAAAAAAAGTTTTTTCAATTTCATTTGATAATGCTTTTGCTAACACTAAATCAATTATTGAACTTAAAAATATTTGTGAACCAAATATCGGTGGAAAATTTTTTCATATAAGATGTGCTTGCCATGTTTTAAATTTATGTATACAAGATGATTTAAAAGTTTTTAAATCTTATATTTTTCCAATTAGAAAAGCTATTTTATATTTATGGGTACATCCCTAAGTGATGAAAAATTGGGCTAAATTTTGTAAGGAAAATAATAAAAGACCAAAACATTTTCCAAGAGATGTCCCAACTCGTTGCAATTCAACATATGAATTATTAAATGAGTCTTTTTCGTATAAAGACTTATTGTGCATTTTTGTCACTAACAATATTAAAGAAATTAATATATATCCACAAAATTGGGATATTTGTGCAAAAATTTTTAATATTTTAAAAATTTTTAATGATGCTACCTATAAATTTAGTGGTGTTAATATAAATGTAGTATTACATGAAGTTAGACAAAATATTGTAGAATTATATAGTGAATTTGTTTAATTTTCCAGTTCATCAACTTCTAATTCTTCTCAATTCAATAATCAGCAATTTCCAACTGAAAGGTTAAGTGTTGGTGTTGCTGAACACATTTTACTACAAAGACAAAAAAGACCCAGGGAATCTGGTTCTTTTTTTGAATTAGATAATTATCTAACCACTTTTTTCGAGTTTGGTGATAATTATGCAGATAATAAATTTTCAATTTTAGATTGGTGGAGTCGTCACGCCAATACATTTCCAATACTTTCTCTAATTGCAAATACTTTCTCTAATTTGCAAAACAAGTTTTAGCAAGCTCCTCCAGTCTCACTATTGCGGTTTGAAACTTGAACAAGCTTTTAGTCAAGGAGAAAACATACTTGATGAAACACGATCTCGTATGACACCCGATTCACTAGAAGCACAATCATGTGTGGATGATTGGAACAAGGCCGAAATAAGAGCATAAGAAAATCTCAAAGAAAATGAAGATTTATATGATCTTTACGATGGGTCCTCAACGAGAACATTGACCAGTGGTGGAAATAGCGAATAAGGTAAAAGGGGTGAAATTAGTACAAGATAAGTAAGAACTACGTGGGCTTTGATTCCTCTAAATTCCAAGAGGATACGTAGACAACTTAATTTTTTTTTTAAATTAAGTTCAAGCCCTTTTTTTAAAAAATTTTTTTAAAAAAAGAAAATTAAGTTCCAACTTTTATAAACAAAAATAAATTTAGTTAACGACTTTTTTTAATAAAATAAATCTAAGTCAAGTCTTTTTTAAAAATAATATTTAATTTAAAGCTTTTTTTAATATTTAAGTGTATTTTTTTTTATTAAGTGTATTTTTTTTTAGAAATTATTTTACAAATTTTTAAATTTTAAATTTTAAAAATCGGTCTTCAAAATTTAAAATTTAAAATTATTCTATTCGCCGGAAAACCGATCGAAGAACCGACTGGAACCGTCGGTTTTGAAATTGTTAAGGAACCGGAACCGGAACCATTCGGTTTTAAATCGAAACCGGAATCGGAACCGTTCGGTTTCAAACCGAAAATTTTTGGTTCGGTTCTAGTTCCAAATTTTTTAGAACCGGAATCGCCGGTTCCGGAATCGTGGCCATATCTAAGTGCAAGACAAGCTGGATTGATTTGATATAGTTCCTCTTTCGGAGAATGTGATCAATATATGTATGGATTGAGCAATAAAATCATGAAAATTTTTTACCCATAATATGAAGTTCAAGAGTAACACGAAAAGGAAGACGAAGAGAAACAAAAATAATTTTTATTGTTTTTTTCATATTTAGTTTTCAGATTTTATTAAGGGTAGCCTTTGTTATTTTAAAACATATCTCTCTCCTCTCTCTTCCTTTTTAGTTTCATTTAAAGGAAAAATCATTTAATTTTAGATGAAAAGACCATCCAATAAGAGAGAATCGAATTTCGGAAACTAAATACCTAATAGTCTGAAACGAGATCAGATTGAAGGAAAAGGAAAAATATATATTTTTATTAATCTGTGAGTTCTGAATATATACGAGAATAAGAAGATAACAGAAAAGCAATAACAAAGGAAGAAGTTGAAACTACCTATAGAGTTGTGCTAACAAACTAAAAATAAGTTACAGCTAATCTACAAACTAAAAATAAGTTACACAATTCTATTGCCAGGGTAAGCAATTACTCTGAGTGGGCCTATAGTCTCATTTTTTTGCTTTCCTTTGTTCATTTTGGTTTGCCGTCTAAACTGTGAATTGTCCACTTTCATTTATGGTTAATACCTACCCCGTCGCAAGCTGGAGAAGGATAATTCACCATTCCCCATGCTTGAGCACAAAAGAGGGGAAGGATGGGGAAAGGAAAGGGGTTTTTGGTGAAAATGTCACAAGCGAGTTGGGCTGAGGGAGGAGAGGGAAGGAGGTGATGAGACCTAGAATTGGCCCAACTTTTTTCCCTGACAATTGGCAAATCAAGCTAATATGGCTTGGTTCTCTCATAATGTAGGGTTGCAGCAATGTGTAATAGCTGATTGAATTTATCAAGTAATGCTAAAACAGGCTGAGGAGGGTGTGGGAAAGAAAGCTCAGTCAACATCTATTTTAACCATTGGACCTCACAAGTTACTGCTGCAAGGGCTCTGTACTCAGCCTCAGAGGATGATCTAGAGACAGTTTGTTGTTTCTTAGATTTCCAACTGATTAAGGGATTGCCAAGATAAACACTAAAGCCAGAGATGGATCTTTTAGTATCAACACAACCGGCCCAATCCGAATCACTGAAGGCTTTAAGAGTACAGGAAGAAGAAGCAGGGAAGAAAAGGCCTTTGCCTGGGGCTGATTTGATGTACCTCAGTATTCTATGGAGTGCTTGTGAATGAACTGTGGTAGGCTTGGATAAAAATTGACTTAAGTGGTTGACTGAGAATTTGATATCGGGTGATATCGGGCCTTGTGGTGGTGAGGTACAGCAGTTTCCCAACCAATCTTCGATAAACAGCTGAATCTGGTAATGGGGATCCAGAATGAGAGCTGAACTTCTGGTGGGAATCCATGGGAGTGGAAGCAGGCTTAGTTGCAAGATAGCCTGTGTCCGACAGAAGCTCTAAAGCGTATTTCCGCTGACATAAAGAAATACCTTGATGTGACCTTGCAATTTCAAGACCTAAGAAAAACTTTAAAGGACCTAGATCTTTAATCTTGAACAAGGAATCAAGGTTCTGTTTGACCAAATCAATCTCAGAAACATCATCACCTGTCAAGAAGATATCATCAACATAATATCATCAACATATACAAGTAAAATGGTAAAGGAAGCTAACTTGTTTTTGATGAACATAGAGTGATCATATGAGGACTGTGAGTAGCCAGAATTAAGGACTTCAGATAACTTTGAAAACCATTGCCTGCTTGCCTGTTTGAGGCCATAAAGGGACTTTTGTAAAAGGCAAACTTGCTTAGGATTAGAGAGAGTCAAGCCTAGGGGCGGGGTCATATACACTTCCTCTTTGAGATCCCCATGCAAAAAGGCATTATTCACATCTAATTGGTGAATATGCCATGAGTGAATGGAGGCTAGAGCCTAAGAGCCATAGTATCTGAGAAGTAGTCATTTTTGCAAACAGGGTGGAAAAAGTTTTCCAAGTAACGAAGACCCTCCACTTGAGTGTACCCTTTGGCCACAAGCACTAGCTCTTGTACCTCTCTATTGAACCATCGAGACCTATGCTTTTATTTGTATATACCACTGCAGCATAGGAATTTCTCTCTGCAGGTAAATTCACTAGCTTCCACCCAGGTTTTAGTGCAGGCAAGAGGCTTGAAGTTCACAGCCATAGCTGCCCGTTCCCATTGAGCATGATTGTTTGCTTGAGCAAAATGTTTTTGGTTCAACAGAGTGGAATGTTTCAAAGAATATAATGAGAATAAGAGGGGGAGAATAAGAGGGGGAAAGGTGAGTATAGGAAATGACAGAGGAGAGAGGATACCTCGTACCTGAGCATGCTGATTCTGCTGAAACTAAGTTGCAATAATAATCTTGCAGGTATGTGGGGGTTTTCCTAACTCTAATGGAGTGACGTGTAGCTAATGGAAGGGGTTGTGTAACAGGAGAGGTGGTAGCTGGGTTTTGGGATTGCAAAGTGGGTGACTGTGAATATGGTTGTGGGGTAGCTGAATGTGTAGGAAATGGGGAATTGGAAGGTGTGAAGTGCTGCTGTGTAGTTGAAAAAGGATATAAGGTGTCAGCAAGGGAATTCAAAGAGGGAATTGCAGGTGTGGAAGAGGGGTGAGAAAAAGGGAAGTGACTTTCATAGAACTGAACATGTCTTAAAAGAAAAATTTCTCTAGTTGTCAAATCTAGGAGAATGTAACCCTTTGTACCAGGTTTGAAACCTAAAAATACGCATTTCCTAGCCCTGGGGTCAAGCTTAGTTTCAAGCTTAGTTCTGTGATCTGGTAAGGTGGAAGGCAAAAGATATGACGAAGCCAAAAACTCTGTGAGTGCCGATTTGTATAAATCTGGTGAGTATTTATAGAGTTTTTGAAAAAGGGTTTTTATTTTGAATAAGGGCGCTGGAATTCTAATTATAAGAAACTGAGTGAAGGACAGCATAGGAACCAAAAGGCTTGGGCAGGTTGGACTAAGGGCTCTTGTGACATTTAAGAGATGTTGGTGTTTGCGCTCTACAATCCCATTTTGCTGGGGAGTCTCAACACAGGTAGTTTGGTGGGAAATACCTTTGAAAGCATAAAAGTCATTCATTAAGAACTCAGGGCCATTATCACTTCTAATGGATTTGACTTTAGTATTAAATTGAGTCTCAACTAGATTAATGAAAGCTTGAAGTAATGATCTAGTTTCTGACTTAGCTTTCATAGGATAAATCCAGGTGCGCCTACTGTAATCATCTATGATAGTGAGAAAATATCGATGACCATGTATAGATGGAATGGACAAAGGTCCCCAAATATCAACATGTAACAATTGAAAAATAACTTGAAAAATAACAATTGAAGCGTGGTGCTAAGGGGAAAAGAGAGTTTTCTTTGTTTTGAAAAATGACAAACATCACATGGTTCATGTGTATTTATTGTTACAATAACAAAAAGGAAAATCCTTAGAAATAGCCTCGATTCTGGAATGAGATGGATGGCCTAGTCTAAAATGCCACAGATGATATGGAAGAGAAAGTTGAAATGGATTGTACTGTTGAACTTGAAGACTGAAGCACCTTGGGTTGTGTTTGAAACTGTGATGCTGCAAGATGTATAAAGCGTCTCTAATTTCAGCTGAACCAATCACCTCGAGGTCGTCTGATCTGTATATAAGGCAATAATTGTCTTGTAATGTAGTAATACAACTGTAAAGTTTTGGATAAGTTTGGTAATGGAGTAAGATTGAATATGAGATTCTGGCACTACAACACATCAACAAGAAACAAATCATACTAAAAATCCACTGAAGCCTGAATGCAAGCCTCCTTACATAGGTATATGTTGGTTTGATTCACTTTAAATTGGTCTGATTTTCTTATATGAGGTAAAAATGCCAAGAGAAGTGGATATATGGGTCCTGTGGCACTGGTATCTAAAAATCCAAGATCTGGTCTGTCACGAAGCAAGT